>JANRMR010158550.1:0-12397 GCA_025434825.1 Bergia sp. 'catenularis' | reverse complement strand
TAGTGTTCGAGTCAGTATAATTTAATAAACCTGTAATTCACCCTTTATTAGTCTCACCTCGTCCATCTCCATAACCTTTCTGATCTGATCAAAGTATCGTGAGTGACAGCCCATGATATAGGAACCGGGGGCTTCTACCAGGTCGATCAGGTTGCTGTTAGGGCAAACAACACCAATGAAACCACATATCGGATACATCCTTTAGGTTTTTTTAAATTCCAGGCTACTGCCACAACGCCATTCACACGGGGAACCAAAGCGATACATGTGGCTTGTGTCTACGTCACCTCCACTCACAAAAGAAAATTTGTGAAGCAAGGGCAGACATAAAAGCAGGGAAAATGAAAGTTTCCTTTCCTTGCGTCTACGACACCTCAGTTCACACATGTTTTGTTTGCTTTTAAGCTTGTGTTTCACTGTCAACTAGGCTAAAACGATGATGAGGCTTAACGAGAGCTGGAAAAGAGTTCTTTGTTGCTAGAAACTAAAGGCTAAAAACTAAGGTCTTTAAAGTTGACAAGAATCACATAGGGCATAGTCCCACGATACAATTAAACTATGGTGGCAACATAGAAACTTAAACATGTTGAAATTGCAGGGGACGGATAGTAATGAATGACAGAATACCAAAATTGGCGGTCGTATGAAATCCCATGCTCCTTAGAACCAATATAAGATTAAACGTATTGGGAAAACTATAAGATTCAACGCCTGGAACACATACAATTGATCAACGTGTTAGATCAATTAAGCTGGTTGGAGGTGGCAATATATGGCAGTATATGGCTATAGACGGCAAATAAAGCCTATGTAGCTGGATGGAGATATAATAAAACTCCATACCTTGGTAAGACTGGCACGTAGGTCCAACTCCAAACAAACGGTTGTATAAAGGTAAACAGACTCTGTTCAAGAAATCGAAGTGCGAGTGAACAAGTGAAAACCCACAAAAAACACATTTTAATGTTTCAAAAATATGTTTCCATTTGACACAGGAAAAACTGCAGCGAATCAGAGCGCGCGTACTATCGCTTCTATTTTCTAAAGTTTAATGTAGGCTTACGTCAGAGTTTATGATGACAGTGAACACGATGATGATGGTATTTTGATAATGGTGAAGTTGATGATGATGACATATCACAATCATTTAATTTGGATGTTTCCTTCACCATATATTTTAGATGTGTGGTTTTACAGCTTTCACCCATGTTTGCTGGAGATATATGTGTACTTAACGTATCTATGTTTCGAAGTAAAATCCGCTGAAATAAGATGGCTAAAAAAACTAGGGTAAACCTATGGTTGAATTGTTAAAATATCGGTAACTCGAATTTCTGACTGGCGATCTCCCTGAGACTGTCTTATTCTGTAATTTGAGTATATCTGATGATCACTTCGGCGTGAAACTGCAGTAATTTTGGAACTTCTACAAAAACTTTGATATTTTAAAACTTTTACCTTTACTGATCAACCTCAGAAATTTCTAAACTAGTATGTCAACACAAATGTTAATCCGTGGGTGCGTGCAGAAATCCTAACGATGGCAAGTTTATGATTTAACCTGCTTTAGAGCGACTTTCATTTAACTTTGAAACGAAAACTGGCAACCTTACGCGAGCCGAATTTCTGGAGTTTTGATTGTTTCATGCCATCTGATTTTTGAAACATGTTCATTGGATTTTGTCTCTTGATTTTGATTCTTTGGGCGAACAATATTCTGTACACAACTTTCAAAGTTTCGTTTCAATCGACTATGAACAAACAGCTACAGTTTGTAAGTCCTTTGTAACTGGACAAACAAACAGATTGACTAAAACCACTAAAGTGTCGCTGTTCTTATCTTTCCTGGCATTGGCAGATGAAACAAAAGGTAATGAGAACAAGTTTTTCAAGGTCCGTCAAATGGAATCGCTCTCTTTCGTGTGTGCGATGTTAGCTCAGTTGATAAGATCTCAGACTGTTAACTTGAAGGTCCCGGGTTCGATTCCCGGCTTGGCCATGGGGTTCAACATTTAGGTGACCTTCTTTCGCCACATCGTCCTTGGACAGGGACGTTAAGCCGTTGGTCCCCCAGATGGATGAAGAGCCACTCTGTGGTAATGCCGTCTGGGTAACGCCATTATTATTATTATTATTATTATTTCAAGAGCATCATACTGTCTCCAAATTCTAACTAACCTCTATTACGAGAGTTAGCAGCGAATAGTCGGACGAAAGGAACACAATTCTCTGCTGGGTCATGATGGCGCTCATCAGTATCAGCACATCTTTAGTGGAGAAACACAGGAATGGGTAGTGTAGCTCCATGTCCACAACGCGCGTGTCTGAAAGAACACAAAGAACCGCAATCAAAAGAGTTTCGTTGTAGATTTCAAATTGCAGACAAGAATTTCAAAAATGCGAACTAAAACTTCAACCGTCCGCAACTTTCTCTCGGTGACGAGAACACAACACGGTTGTCTGGACAGGGTTGAAACTCACGGTCTTACGAATCAAATACGAATCAATTTGCTAATCGCAAGACGATTGTGCCGCCATTTTGCTTTAGGCAATGACATTAAATTTAAATCATTCACTATATTGTGAAATTTTCTAAATGCGTTTAGCCTGGGAATCTGAGCAAAATCTCTGTTAAGATCCAATGCCTGCAAACAGTAACTTCACGGTAAATAGCTATGTTAAAAAGGTGTGTCTCGATCGACGTGACAACCATACAAAGCAGATCCACTCCCGTTAAATAATTTCTAACCCAAACTACTTTCTATATTAAATGAACGAAGAAAGAAACTCTGAATTTGAAAGGAAGACCGAATTTACAAGGGCCTTCGAAACATCTTACCTGGCTCATCTGCTGGCTTCAGAACGTGAACAACACCACAGATATCAAACTCCTGCAGGGAAATTAAATAAGCAACAATAAAGTGATGCAAAACTAAAAATAAGACCTCGACTTTCACAATTCGTTTACCTCTACGTCACTTACCACGGCCACGGGGCCTGGGGCCGGGACAGGGACCATTGCGAGCTGTGACACAAATTGCATCAGGGCCAACCGGAAGTCACGTGGGCTCCTTTTTAATTGAACCATGAGGCTGCAAAGCAATTTTAATAACTAAGCTGGTCACATCACTTTATTTTAGGTTTTGGTGAAAGATCTGTTCACCTGTTTGAACCGATTATGGTATAGGTCTATCTCGGTAGCGGGTTATGAAAAAAAACATCGTATGTTCTAACGCTGAAGCCACACTTAAGTCTCAGAATTTCATTTTATTCGTTACTCACTAACTTTGCTTATTTAGTGGGTGGCTCCACCTTGTAGAATTGCACACGTTTTAGGAATCTTATTGATGATCAGTTGCTGTTTATGTATTTATATAGATATATATAAATATATATTATTTTATATATATGTATAAATAGTGTTATAGGGCGTGTCCACAAAACTTTAACTTTACTGAGTTTCTGGAGGTTCTTCTACGTCTTCATCAGAAAGTTTGTATATACATATAATTATTTATATGTATTTATATTTAAGAAACGATTTGTTGTCTTCTGTTACCATTCAAATTTACTGTCACAGGATCTCTATCAAGATACTACTAACACTCTGGTGCTTTATTTTTTCCCAGGAACGTTATTAATAACAGCTTTTGCTGTCAATAGGATTGCATTAGTTGTTTAAATTGTCCACATTTTCATCAATTCTTAATTCACTTATTTATTTATTTATTTATTCATACCGCTTATAAATATCTATGCCATATATTCCCCTCTCCCATTTTTTCATTCATTCATTCACTTATTCCCATTTATTTATCCATTTATTCATTCATCAGTTTACTCAGATTCATCCATTTACTCATTCGTTGATTCATTTGTTCATCTACCCATCAATTGATTCATTCATCCATCCATCCACCCATCTATTCATCCATTCATGCATCCATCCATCTACTCATTCATTCATTCATTCATATTGCCGCGCCGCTAGTAAGCTAATCCGACAACAAACGTTTAGCAACACGCACACGAAATCGGACAACAACCGCACACAAAGAGATACCACCAGCTACAGTGGAACTCCGATATAACGATCCTCGATATAACGATATTCCCGGTATAACGATGAATGTTCTATGTCCCGGCAAAAGTTACAGTAAAATGTATGGGACAGAACCCCGATATAATGATACCCCGATATAACGATACCCCGATATAACGATATAATTTTACTGCTCCCTTGGCATATCGTTATATCGGGGTTCCACTGTACAAAGGTATAATTAAAGACAGTAGTTGATAACTGACAAGAATTGTGTGTACATAATGCACTTATATATCATCAAAGATAAACGAAAGAAAATATCCATTATGCATCCATTCATTCATTCGTCCATCTATTCATCTATCCATTCATCCATTCATCCATTCAATTATTTATGTATACCTGGAGAGACAGTCCTTCATGAGATTGAAATACGGCCAACTGGAAATCAGACAGCAACATGTTGGTACGTAGCACTTCTGATACGAAGAATCCTTCACAGCTGAGATGAGAGAGGAGATCATTTACTATAGCTGATCACTTATCAGTAAAATAGAAAGGACAACGCCAAAATAGATGCCAACGTTGGAGGATGGAAAAAATGCTAAAAATTCTTATCACCAGCTTCATTTAAAAGACACATTAGTTTGAGAATTGAAAATCCTTCTGAACGCTCCTCAAAAAGTAAAAGTTAACCATTTCAGAGGGAAACATGCTCCCGACGCACAAAACTTTACTCTATCGGCCCTGCAAGGCACCATAACCATTTCCCATTCTGACCCAAGTCCAGAAATAATCATCCACATCAAGGATGTGTTATACAGCAACTGAATAGTTTGCTTGTTTTCAGTTTTTTGTAACGTTGTTAAATTTAAGTTGGAAAAGAAGACAGAACTCAATTGAGGTTTTTGAACTTGTAAGCTCGCATTTTTCAATAATTTTCATATTATTATTATTAATATTATAATTATCATCATTATTATCATTATCATTATTACTACTCCCGATGTACCTTTCGTATCCTCTTCCTCCATGTAATACAGGTTGTAACTGCCAGGAACATCTTTATTCTGATTAAAATATTAACACACAATGAGATAGAGTACAAGGCTTGAAAGCAAAGTTTACTGAAAGAGAAGTGAGCCAATTTCAGGTATTTTTCAAGTGATAAGGCTGCCAAAACAATCCTCAGTGTAGTGCCCTGATTATCGACAGCACTGGTAAAACACAAAAGCTTTTTAAAGTTTGTCGTTTCTTGTCAAGCAAACGACTAAATTAGAAACTGCAGTCATGAAGGTGGCGCCTCATGATCAAATACCTTTTTACAGCGCAGCTAACTATTCACAGTCGACGAAGAAATACAATTTAAGTAAGACGTGTGAACTTTAGTTGCTCACTCTCGAAAACCCAAGGCGTCGGAGCCTCTCTTTTCTCTCTCCCTCTCACGCCCAACCGACGCCATGGGTTTTCGAGGATGTGTGTTGGTTCACCTTTTTCTGATCTGTCGCTTTTACCTCTTTCGTTATGAAAGGTCTGTAGAACTTCAGACAACTGCAGTACGTTCTGTTTCCTATAAACGCATAAAAAGTACAACAACATCATAAAATAAATCCGTTTTTCTCTTTCCAAAGTTTTAGAACGTTCAGTCTGTATATCGGTATTGATATACTGTACTATGAGTGAATTTCTCGAGTATTCTAATGCCGGAAATTTTCGTAGAAAACTCTACCTTCAATTCTGTGCTTGCATGATTGTAGGAAAAACACAACCAAAGAGAAAGGCAAATAACTGGTGTACATTGTAGAAAATCATTTTCCTCAAGCAAAATATCGCATGTACATTAAAGGAGATCGTTCACCATTCAACGAACTCTTACTACTTTTGAAATAACTGACCAAAAAAGTGCCCCAAATATACCTGACCAATGATAGTGCCCAAACACTCTTCAGCTCGTGCCCACGTGATATCGGGAGATGCTTCACTTAAAGTTGCATTGGTTAAATGCTATTTTTATGTCCCGTAGGCCCGCGTTTCTAATAAGGCAACGTTAAATCTATGTCTATACTGAAATCGACAGTTATGAGTATGCATAACCAGTCCTTGTCTAACAACGTAAAATCCTGTCCTACCATAGATGGTTTTGAGAAAAAATTTAAAAAAACTTGAATTATTTTAATCGTGTTCTATCAAACTATCTCTTAGAACATATTCTTAAGCATATTTTTGTCAACTTATGTTTAAGGCATTTTTCATTGTAAAAAGCATTGGGACATCTGGATAATGCGTTTTCATTTGAAAACTGTTTAATTATTAGCAGTTGGATAAGAACTTTTAAGGTTAATGCTTTCATGGCGTGTGTGTTCAACGAGCAGAAGGTGATGCAAAAATGCAACGATGAGTAACGTTTTCTGTCACTATAAAACAGTTACTTGAGAGAATCAATGCGCAGTTACTATAAGAGGTAATCATGTTACAAAATCCAGGTGCTCCTATCATAAAGTACTCTTTAAAACAAAGCGAAGCGACGTCGTTGTCGAAGCTCGTAAAAAAATACAAACCTTCAATATCTGTAAGAACCAACGAGTGGACAGTGGCATCGGGTTTGTTCTTGAATATCTGTCCACCATCTGCAACAAAAGAGTATATACACAATGACTGTTAACCCTCGTTTCTATATTCAAGTTCCAACGAAAGCATAAAACAGTTTTCTCTTTGAATCTTCCACGTGTCAAAGTATTTTATCTATTTTATCTTCGAAGCATACTAGAAAGTAAAAACGGCAAAAGAGTGTGGAGGTGAAACACAATTAACGAGTCTACGAAACACTATTCCGGAAAATCTCGATCCATTAGAGGGCCGCGCTTCTCCTTTACGTGGCAACGTTCAGCCAGTTTTTTGCTTGACACTTCTCTTCCAATTCAGTTCCTGTGTGCAGTCATAACACAATAAATGCACGCTCAATTAGCACGGCCCACGTCTTAAAATATAACTGAGAAGTTTGTACGTGCTTTTTCTCTACACTATAAGATCTATGAAAGCTGCTGCATCACTAATGACTAAACTCAAGAAAACAGGTCATAAGGTAAACTAACCGAATCAAGAATTATAGTGTTCGTGCAACTTTTTCAAAAGACAAATGGTACAAAAGGGCTGTCTTATAATTAGGTAGTGATTAAACTTAAAACGGATTTTGTCTATTGTCCTGTTACATGTACAGTACGACTTATACAAACGTTATCAGCAGGGAATTTACGTTTCAGGCCGGACTACAACTTTAAAAATTAGTATATAATTTATCGAAATTCATCGAAGGTCTTTTGGTGGATTTATGATGTTTTGATGTAATATTCCTTGGACTGAGAGATACATGTACCATTAAGATTTAACTTTTGAAAACAGAACCTCCACTGAACGACTAGTTGCAGTAACACTCCCTGTATCATTGATGATGGCATTCGTACATGTATAGTACATATTTATACAGGTGCTACCGCAGGGCTTTTCAGCTACCTGTTCACAGCAAGTATATGGTTTCTTGGTTGAGGGTCTTCACCACACTGCTATCAGTGGTTCACAATGGTTTCTGTCCGAGACATTAAGTTGTGCGCTCAGATAACAGACCACAAAACCGGGATATCCTACTATTTTCAAGAATCATGTGTGTTGTTTTAGCTCACCCAATAGAATGTCGAGAGATCAGACCAATGGCTTATAAAACGTCCCTGTCCACAGACAGGTTGTGACGAAAAAAAGGTCGCACAAAGTTTTTAAAAATCTAAACCAAATGATGAATGAGCCTTGTAACTCCTGGTTTGCAGTCATAGATCTAACCAACTGCATTTCCCTCACACACATGCTGAGAGCTGAGTGGAACCGACATTATATGACTGTGTCTCACCTGGCAAGCAGAGTGGGGCTAAACTGTTGATGACCTCATGTGACACAGGTAGCTCCAAAGACTTCTTACCAGGGGCAACTGATAGTGAGCGGCGTATTACACCACTCTTACCAGGTGTAGCAGTTGCCATGGTGATGATTGCATCATCTTCATAGTACGGTCTCCCTGTAGAAAAGTTTTGAGGTTGTTAAGTATGGTTATGTAGCGCCACACACGCTAAGGAGTTCAAAGTCCACGATGTTACTGATAATCTTTTTAAAATAAGCGTCTTTTTTTCTTATTCTGTGTTGTCATTATCTTTATCCACAGAGGTGAAACCTTATAAAACAAAGTGGTACAGGGAAGGGAAGGCCGATGAATCAGCCTTTCTATAACACCTTTCATTGTACAGAAACTACATCCAGTACCTGAGTGGACAGTTTCCATAACTTCAGAATATCCATTTTTTAACTAAAGGTTTTCCAAGAAATTTTTTTAAATTTCTCAATATTAGCTTTCTGAAATCATTTAAAACAATTTCTGTTTTTTTTTTTTAAGATTTTTGAATAATTATATTCAAAATTTTTCTGAAAACATTTTTGATCATTTCCAAAGATTTCCAAACAAAATATGAACCAGTTTACATGAGGTGGTAGAGAAATCAAATCTCACTGATGCATGCTTGTGTGAGAAAATCAGACCAACAGTGGGTTTGTTGACTCTAAGTCTAATGCACTTATACCATTGCACTACACTCATGAAATTCCTTTTTATAAGAATCGGAAAATTTCTTTTGAGCTTCGTGATTCTTAGCGGTACCAGAGATTTCAGCTTCAAATGATTCTTATGCCGGCAATTCTTAACACATTTTTAAAGTCAGCCTAAGTATTCTTATAAAATGATTCTTAGACAAGTACCGATATGAATTATAAAGATACAGGGATAGGTAAAGGATAACAGAGAGTTCCAGAAATTGGAATTTTATTTGCATGAAACAAATTGTAATGAAAAAATGTTTTCATGTATATTTTACTATTTACAAAAATATCGTCTGTGAACAATACATGTTAAAGAGAGCCTGAGCATGATTCTTAGAAAATTCTTATTTTTCAGGGATTTTGAGCCTTGTGATTCTTATAAAAAGAATTCTTATAAAAAAGAATGAGTGTACTAGTCTACGCTACATATAATGCATGCACTGAACATTTGGTAAATAATGTACTAACAAATGTGAGCAATACTTCTTGTAACTGACCTACCTTATACTTCAGTCTTGACAAAGGGAAAGGAAGAAATCTGACCTACTTTGTACTTCAGTCTTGACAAAGGGAAAAGAAGCAATCTGACCTACTTTGTATTTCAGTCTTGACAAAGGGAAAGGAAGAAATCTGACCTACCTTATACTTCAGTCTTGACAAAGGGAAAGGAAGCAATCTGACCTACTTTGTATTTCAGTCTTGACAAAGGAAAAGGAAGCAATCTGACCTACTTTGTACTTCAGTCTTGACAAAGGGAAAAGAAGCAATCTGACCTACTTTGTATTTCAGTCTTGACAAAGGGAAAGGAAGAAATCTGACCTACCTTATATTTCAGTCTTGACAAAGGGAAAGGAAGCAATCTGACCTACTTTATATTTCAGTCTTGACAAAGGAAAAGGAAGCAATCTGATCTACTTTGTACTTCAGTCTTGACAAAGGGAAATGAAGCAATCTGACCTACCTTATACTTCAGTCTTGACAAAGGGAAAGGAAGCAATCCGACCTACCTTATACTGTAGTCTTGACAAAGGGAAAGGAAGTAATTTGACCTACCTTGTACTTCAGTCTTGACAAAGGGAAAGGAGGCAATCTGACCTACCTTGTACTTCAGTCTTGACAAAGGGAAAGGAAGCAATCTCCCCTGATAATGCTGCCAGCACTTTGGGCTCAAAATCTTTGTTGAAGAGAGATCCTCCTTCCTTACTGGGCTGCTTATTTTTCTATATTTATGAATCAAAAACAAAAGACAAGTAGAAGTAGTTAATAAGAGCAACAATAAAATTGTTATAAAAATTCACTGACACAGTCACCCTAAAAGAAAAGGTTTGGCTGGAACTTAAATCTACATAATTTATTAAGTTTCAGACGGTGCAGTTCATCGCAACACTGGTACAAATGTTGAGGGCACAGGCATTTTCTCACCACGGCACAAAACCCCCAATATTGGAGGGGGCTGGAAACCCTGCATGTATACTCAAATGATTATGTACAACCCTGACAGGAATTAACACAGTGAAATTGAAAATTTAACAAAGAAATTCAGCAGCACCATCTCAATTCCATGGGAAAAAATAATGATATCCAACCAGCAGAGTTTCCTCAATTCCCTCCGACCTTCATTTCTCAAACGATAAAATGTTCAATGTGCCAGAAATCCTTACTGATGTCTGGGAAAACAGAAGAGTATCAGCACATAACATTCTACCTTTCATCTCACTGGACAATTTTGATCCTCTTTTCCCTTCAAGGTCACAAAGACAACATAATACTAGAGTACTGTTCAACTACGGATACAGGGATTCAAATCTATATCTATACATACATTTGAAATTCGATGGAAGAACTCGGTGTAAATATGGCTAGCTTAAATGACAAATTTTATGGGTTTTTTGGGGGAGGAGGGGGGTGGGGTAGAAAATAAAACTCCAGCAAATACAATTTGAAGCATGTTTTTGCAGAAAAAAATATTGGGGGACATTTTTTATGAGCAGAAGAGATGTTTGGTGCAAAAAAATTCCATAATTTCCAACTTTTATTTTATTGCTCCAAATCATCACTTAGACCATTTTTGCACCAATCTCTTCAAATATATTTAAATCTGCCAAAATTATACTATATATAATTATGTGTGTTGGTGTGTGTGTGTGGCTAATTGTCAACATTGCAGCTTGGTGATGCTGAGCTACGAAGAGGCAGCTCACAAGGTTGAACTGAAAGCATATACAGGTGCCTCTAGCAGCTGTTATATGGTCTACGCCTGACCTCGGAGCACAGCCTACAGCCAGATGGAATACCGGTAAGCTGTATGTAGGTGACAGACCACAACATTGGGATTACTGTGCTCTTTTCGAGAAGAGCGTGGGATTTTTTAAGTCCCTTGATAGAACATTGAGAGACTAGACCAACAGCTTAACATCCCTGTCCACGGACAGGGACGATGGTACTCAAATATTTTAAAGAGCTATTTAATATTTTAGTCTAACAAATGTTACAATTTACTTAACAGAGGGCAAATATTGATGCCTGATACAATGGTCAATCCTGCCATTTTTTTAGTGCAGTATTTCTATTACGTTATACTGAAGATGTTTTGATTTAAAAATAAAATGAGGTGTAGATCCATGTGCTAGAAATTACCCAAACCTGTGTGATTGCAGGAACAAGATGTGTGTCCTCGTCCATCCCGACAACAACACAAACCTCCAGTAGGCTATTGATCAGCTTGCACGGCACCATGGTCGCCAATTAACTTTCTGTACACCTGAAGCAAACAAGTCTGTTCACTACATGAAGCAGTGTGTACTCTGGCAAATTACCAAATTTGGATCATATGAGTTATTTTATAATATAATTAACCCTTTCAGCCCCAAACAAGACTTACGGTGCATTGCTAAATTTTCTTAAGCATTATCCAACAGTTCGGGAGAATTTTGTTTCTCATATGAGATAGTTTACTGTGTGTGATCAGTTCCTTTATTCTCGCAACCAAACAATTTATTCTGTATTGATGTTGTAAGGAGAAAATACATGTTGATAAACTGGCTGGGGCTGAAAGAGTTAACAGTAAGAGCTATTGACCATGAGGCATATTTTTTGTTGCTGCCACAGAACTTTGGCCAAGTACAATCCAACATAATCAAATTGAGCTACAAAACATCCTTTTGACATGAATTATATTTATTTTATTACTTGAGCCTCTTAGATCTTTATTTACATATCAAAATATAAATTTCCTTTTTGGCTCTAAGGACTCAAACTCAAAAATGTTTATTAGGGTGGTTAGCTCAGAACCAAATTCTCATTTAATATAATACCATTTTTCATATTTTAAAGTCAGATGGCTTTGGGTTTTTTTTTTTTGAAAATGTGAATCAGGGACTTTACTCAAAGTGTCAGAGTGTCAGATTTTAAAAATCTACAAAACTTTCAAAACAACATACTATTGTTCCCAATTTGGGAGTTCTCACAGTAATATTATTGAAAACAGAAAATTCAGAAACAATTTTAAACAAAGTCATATAAATTACCATGTGACCGACTGCAGTCAGTCATATGAACGTGGTGTGACGGAATTAACAAATGGAAACTTTAATCCATATGTGAATAATGTATCGATCAATTCGAGACTTCAACATCCCCCCCCCGGGCAACCCCCGGGCATTTGACAAAAGCCTTTTCCCAGGGGCCGGGAATTTGACGTTAGGAAGTGCCCGGGGG
>JANRMR010158328.1:0-12401 GCA_025434825.1 Bergia sp. 'catenularis' | reverse complement strand
CCGTTTCGCAATTTACCGTTTCGCAATTTACCGTTTCGCAATTTACCGTTTCGCAATTTACCGTTTCGCAAATTTCCGTTTGGCAATTTACCGTTTCGCAATTTACCGTTTCGCAATTTGCCGTTTCGCAATTTACCGTTTCGCCTCGTTTCGTTTCGCAAAGTACCGTAAGCCCACTACACTTACTTATATTAATCCTTGAAACGTTTCCGAGCTCAAATGCTACTTGAAAACAGATCCTACGTTTTGCTCTGACCCTTGCTAAACCTAAGTCATTTTAAAAGTAAATCCAATTACTCTATAAGCACAAGTATGCGATGGTCCAAATACTTGAAAAGAATTAACTATTTACGAATCATGATGTAAGTAGAGACTTTAGGCTTTAATACTAATAGATTTTGCCCTGAAATGCGTGAGTTTATCCTTCGTGCTCAAGAGGCGACCTATTAACTACTGAGAAACCAAAGTATTAAAGTGTCCTTTGATATTTCTGGTGAAGGGCTTGCAGAGTCACTGACCACCTAGCCAAAAAACTGGGGTCGTTTGAGGAAAAATTACGCTTCTTATAATTGAAAATCTCAAAACAGTGAAAATGTCGACAGTTGTCCAAGTCACGAACTTCGTGATAAAGCTCTCAGGCGCACCTATTTTAAAATACATATTACGAAAAATCTGAATATTTAGGAATTACTTAGAGCTATGCTTCCAAACTTTCAACTGACTTTGAACGTTTGCGATTGGCGTTATTAAGTTTTGAAAATTCAAAATCTCCAGTTGATGTAAATAGCAAAGTTTCCTTGAGCTTGATACTTTAAAATGCAGCTTTTTGATTGGTTATTGTTGTGCTGCAAAGGCCACACAGTGGGAAGTCACAGGAAAACCTTGCATGTCTGCCAGTGATAACATCCCCCAGCTTAAAAAGTCCGGGGCAGAGGACATCCGGGACTGAGAAAATCCTGAGCTGCAATTTCGGGTCAGAAAATTGGGGGCTGGACAATTCAGAACTAACTATGTTTTGGTTTATTAAATAGCATGGAGGTCTCGTCACAGTAACTGATTGCACAATCTTTAGCTTCTGCTATCGCGGCACAAAACGTTAAGTGAAGTAAACGTGCGAAATCTACTCGTATCTTTTAAATTAATTAAAAGTTCTGGCTTGATTCTGCTGAAGATAAACACCTGGAATGTCCTTGACAACAAGCTGCGCTAAATGTATTTTGTCTATTTTTTTTTCTGATGAGAAAGCCGGCGGCAAATCCCCGGGCAAAGTGTAGTATATAGTATTATCTGAGAAATGCATTATGTTTTTATCGAGTCCAAGAGGAATTCTATTTTAAAATAAACAGTAGCTGGAGACTAGCCGTGAAATTTGATCCAACCCCGATAATACGGCCAGCCTAATATCATAGCCTTTAAGTGACCGTATTAACGGAGTTCCACTGTAACACTTATTTCAACAATAATAAAAATAGATAATTAGTAAAAATATTCCTCAAAAACCAGTTAGGAAAACCCCGAAGCTATGAAGGAGCTCAAAATGTTGACAACTGGTTAGCGTAGGTCAGCGAAACCTATTTAAAAACCAATGCTACTGAGTAGCAATTAACAGTCAAATTATTAGAACGATGTTGTTCAACTGTTGAAGAGATATTGTTTAACTATCCGAGTTTGTAAATATATTAGCATATTGCGTGTAGTGTGTAGAGTGCTAACAGCACAGTTTTATGCTCTTTTAGTAGCTCTAAATTTGAGATTAAAATCTGTTTTGTTTTATTTTATTTTAAAGCCCTGAACAAAACAAACCTCCTTCAACGATTTCAATTTTTGTCACGAATAATACCAGCGAGTGAGCACTTTTACTTGCAGTGAATTGAGGATGTTTGTGTGTTGACATTTTGTTATTTCAAAACTTAATTCTCGCGGAAATATCATATCACACGCGATCAATTCTCGAGAAAGGTCACAAAACGTCCAGTGTGAGAGCGCAAGTCGGCCAATAGCAGTCTTAATTCCAAACTCAAAACAAAGATCTTATCATGCAACCTGTTGAGTAATGGGATCTTTCTGTCATAATCCCGCTAACAACATAATTGGACTAGTATTAAAAATTGTAAAGTTTCGACCAGATCTCATTCGCTGTTCGAAATAACTTGGAACTTTGTCTAAAATTTGTTCATAAAAAATTCATGAACCTTTTTCTTTAGAACTGTCTTGTTTTGATAGAAAATCGCTTTTATCTTAACGCTTCTTTGCCTTTCATTCGACGAAGCTTCAAAAGAAAGGACCATAATTTTTAAACAAAAACATATCACATGGGAGATCCACCTTGCAATTCGACTTTTGTCAACGGACCGACATGATAGGGCGGTAATTAGTTCTTTGACTCACCCGGCTGTCAATCAAATGAAAACAAATTGAGAGTAGTTTAGTGTGTGATGTTTTCTTTCCTTCAGGGCGAACTATAAAATGATTCTCTGCAGGTTAGACCATGTGCTCGTCAAATAATGTTTGGAGTTACCTTTAGGGTCTCAAATCACTCCAAAGGTAAGTGGTAGTTTTCTTGTTTGTTCACTTGTATGTCGAACATCAATCACGGTCTTCTATAGTGTGTTGAGTTCAATCAAATACTATTTTTCGTGTTTAATTGTATTGACAATGTTTAAGAGACATTCAATAAACGACTTTAACTTGTTAACTCGAGTTTTCTTATAATAATGCTCATATTCAGAGATCTTTTCCCTTAGCTTTACAGCTTGAAGTACCACAATTTGTGTAGCAGTTTTAATCCTTATTAGCGCGCGCTTAGAACTCAAATTCACAGGTCCTTTCGTTTTACGCAACTTCTTTGTCTCTGTGTTTGCATGTAGCTTACGATGATACCAAGCGTTATTAAAAATTGCTTCGAATAATTCCCCCAAGTTTAGCTTGATAACGGTGTTAAATCGTGAATGAATCCTAATGAATATAGACTGCTCCTCTGCTTAGTGTTAACTTGAAATTTTAGCTAGCTGTTTCTGAAGCCGTAAGTTTTTTTCGCGTGGTGCTTGTTTACAGTTGATAATTTTAGAACAGATTTCCCGCTGATATTTAGCTATGGCAACCTCACAAGTCATTCTTGTTCTGTTAGTGCTAGTTTTTGGTGGCTGGCTCTAGATATGATACTACTCTCACCAAACGCTTTTATGGGGTAATTCTAGTTTTCCCTTACATTGTTGGTGTACGAAATTACACGAAATTCAAAGTATAATATTGTACATAGATTTACAAAATGAAATTTGGCATAACATTAACAGGACAAAAGAATTTAAGAAACAAATTATTTGCGGTTAATGTGAACGGAGAAATAAGTGAATGGTTTTGGTTCACTAATGGCGCCTTAAATTGACTTATGAGGCCGAAAAACACGTGGAATTCAATTTGCTGATCCATCACTTTATTATAGTGACTGCCGAGATTTCTATTATACTTTCTTTTATGACTACAGCTTTTCACACCAGTGTATTTGCGCAAGTCGCGTGCCAACTAGACTATTCAATGCCTGGATTGTATGGCGTATGAGACGAGTCTGATAAGGAAACAGAATGGCGTTTACCCATCTCTAAAGGGGAAATCGTTGCTGACAAAGTTTTCGAAATTAGATCGACTTGTGATAATAGCGGTTGGTAACGAGGAATTTCATGCATGTCAGCTAGATGTATTATTTTTTCCGGTGGCAATTATCTTCTTCTTGTGGACTTGCCACCCGTAATCAGGTAGTGCGAGTATACCCTCAGAGCAGTGCAGAAGGAAACAGTTTAATTTACTAGTACTGTCTTTTAGTTACTCGTACAAAATGCAATACAATAGCACTTAAGAGAGTTAAGAGGAAATTTTTATCTTTAAGACCCACGAACATCTTGTCTACAACTCGTTATAAATGCACTATAATTGATTCAGATATCCGTTTCACTTAAGATTCATTATAAAGATACTGACAAAAGTTGTTTTCCTCTCAGTTCTCACGACCCACGTACTTATAAATCCCAAAAGTTTTCTTCGAAAAATATGCCCCATTTCAGCTGGAATTAAAGGTCTTGACAACTGAACAATTAACGGCGCGTGGACGTGATAATAGCCTTTCCAAAACTCCCCATGCTATCAACAACTCCGCTATCGGGATAGAACATGCTTTTTCAAAATCTACCTTGTTTTGGTTTCGCGGGAACAGCTGGAAATAACAGATGTATCTAAAGTTGGCTAAACAATCTATTCACTTTTATATTGCTGGGTCTTTGTCTATTTTCCAATTCAATGAAATATCGAATAGCACAGTCATGTTTACCAAGCAAACAAAACAAAGAATCAAAAACACATGCTTTTTTCTTTCCAAAAACTGCCTCTCCGAAAACTAAATGAGTTCAAATTGAAACTTAATTGTTTTACAACAATCTTGTTCAGCCCACCGTACTTTGTTGTCTTGACAAATGGCGCAAATGATTACAAATTAACACGTCTTTGAATCACAATTTTGTTTGAATCCGTTTTTCAATACAAAGCTTTACTTACAATCTAAAGTGAAAAGATTCGCGTTTTTTTCTCAATAAAAAATAGATTTTGCTTAGTTCAGATTAACTGAATTTAACCTAGCAGTTTGCTTCATTTCGTGTTAAATTCTCTGTTGTGTCCAATACTGAAAGAATATTATGCGAAGAAAGGTCACCACTCCATCTGAACTAGCTTTCTGCGCCAAAAGGCAAATTTGTGGCAAAGCTTAGTTGTTACTTTATAATCTTTTGTAAAGCGAGCATATTCAAAGCTTTAGGATCCAGTGATTTTGAAAGATGATCTCTATGAAATGTTTGATAATTGACAAATTTGCAGAAAATTTAGGAAAATGAATTGAGTAGACATATAATCATTTGACCGCGCAAACCCACACGCGACTATAAATAGAGTCCATAGTCATATAAGTGTGACTGACTGTTTTTAAAAATATCTCTTCTATTAAACCCGGTCTATGAACTATTCCTCTTCAAATACTCAGGCGTTTCATTAGCTTCATATTCTATTCTCCCGACTTCTGGAAATGTATTGATAATCTGAATTAATGGGTCTTAAACGAATGTCATCGGCAAAATTAGCTCCTCTGGCATGTTAATAGCGCTCCTCCACACCAACCAATATCACGGCGGCAAGTCCAAGGAAAAGCATCGTTAGTGAACTCTCTGACGCATGAGGTTTATAAGCAAATTTTGCAGATCTACAAAGGGTTTCATCTTGGGCCTAGGGTTTTCATCAATGCTTTGGAATGACAGCTGGTTTCCGACCCCAAAGGGCAGACCACGCTTTCACGCCATGACACCCTGAGTGGGAAGCAGAACAAAACAGCACCTGTTTTGAAATGAGATGAGTTGGTTGAGTTGGTAAACAATGCACTCTCACAAAGGAATGTACTACCGACCACGATACTAGACTACTGAACTCTCTTGCATTTCATATGAGCTTGTTTAGCATTGACACAGTACACATCAACGCATCGGGTCAGCAAATCACAATCATCACCCGGAGTAGCTCACATGAGACACAGGTAAAAGAATATGCCGATTAATCTTATAGTAGGCGTTTATAACGGTTCGACCAATTGCCCAGGAGAAACTTAAAATAGAGAGACAGATAACGTAATTGACTTTTGCATGCAGCAGATAGCATAACCGGCCCTTGGAGGCAGGATTTATAAAGTCAAGCCCGCGATAAAATACGGGCAATATATTTTCCTAACTTTCACGGTTCATCGTGTCCGGTCGACCTCAACACTTCTTTGCATAACTTTGGTTTTTCTGAACCTGTCGCGATTCGATCACATCACGGTACGACTTCATCATACAAGGGTCAAAGTTTGAGAAATCGCACAGCTTAAAACGTCACAGCCGGCTGTTAACTTTTTAAAAAATGTTTGTTTGATTTGTGTTTGTGTTCAACAATAACGCCATGACACATTTTGTCTCATTATGAAGCTAAAGGTGTCGATATGGAAAACTTTAATTTCCTTGAAAATTCAAAATGAGAAACTAAGACAAACTGACTTATCGAGCTTTGAGCGCCTAAAGGAATCTCATTCACAAGAGTTGTCAAAATACTTCTAGATACCTCATTTCTGAATCAATATGCTGATCCACAATCCATTCAAGACAGCGGCTTTGGCTCTCCTTACTAGTAAATTGTTGTAGTTGTGTGACTTGCCTAATAAATGAGTGAAAAATGAAATGAATGATGATAAGTTTTTCAAAACAAACTCAATTCGGTAAGATAAATTTGTTACTATTTGTCATGCTTGCTTGCTGGTGTAATTTCTGGCAGCAAGAGCTTTGCGCACTCCAAGTTAAACATATTGTTATTTTAAAAAGGTGTGTGTGTTTATTTTAGTTTTACACTTACATTTGCACTTGACAAGTTTTGCAGTTTTTGCAGCAAGCAACACCTCATCTGGATTTCTCTCAACAAATATTATGCGTTTATATGCGGAGGCCTTAGATGATACATAGGATGAATATTTACCAAAGAGAAAGATATCAATCTGAAGCTCGGTAAACAAGAGTTTTAGATTTTCGAACGCAGCAAACGATACTGCGCCGTATTAAACGGTTCAGTCAGACAGAAAGATTGGAAAATCAATAGCATGTAGACTTTGTCCACTTGTATAAAGTGTGGAAATGAAATCAAGAACACGAGTCGGTCAGATGGGACACTGAAGGGCAAATGTAGATAATTAGTTCACTCAGCACTAGCTGTGTGTTAAACAAAAAAGGTCTCATAATGAAGCTCACACATATTCTTAAACGAGCCAATCACGACTCCTTCGTATGTAAATCTTCGCTGCAGGGTACAATTTAAATTTTGAAAATAAATTAACCGATCTATGTTTGCACCTGCTTGCCGATCAAGGAAGGATGGATAAATTTAGGGGATGGTTCTCTTGTTGGGTTTAGATAGGGCACTGTACTACAAACAATCTTTCTGCGGTTTTAAACCCTCTGCAATTTGTGTTCGACGAAGGTCGTCGCCAGTCATTCTCAAATTGGATAGGAAGCGTTTTCAGGTAGAGTATTTCTTACTGTTTAGTGGTCTTAATAACTGCTTCTGTGTACAATGTTCTCTCCGCTCGGAAAACTCAATTCGTTTGCAGTTTTCTCTTTCAAAACAATACGTAAGTTAACATATCTCACAGCTTATATATATATATATATCTGATAACGAGATCGGTTACAGTTTGAAAAGAATAAGTGTTGTTTGTTAGAAACTTTAATTATCATTTTAAACAATTATTTTTTTATCTTCTTGTCAAAACTTTCATAGAACTTTACAACTTTGCGAACTGGTTCTGTAATTGTTTGAATCTCATTATAAGTTAAATGACAAAACCTGACAGCTACCTTTGGCAACGCAACCATAGTTCTTGTTACAACACCGACTTAGTAGAATGAATTGATACAAAATTGCTTCTACCCTTGTCAATTTTTCAACGAATTGTTGAAGCAGCGTTCATTAGCAATACAGCCACAGGCCTAGCAGAGAAAGGTAAAAAGTAATTCGGATTCATTTCTATCAAGTGTTGACAAGAAATGAATGAAAGCGCACTTCAATAGTAATTGTTGTATAGAATTTTGTATTATTTTTTTTTTGCATTACGCAATAACAGGGATAGAACAATGAAATTCGTTCACAGCAGTCTTTGTTTCACAGTAGAAAGACAAAGTAGGACTGATTTGTACTTCTTTTGTCTTGAAACCGTGACGTACCGGTGCTATATTTATTTCCCACAGAGAACTGGATTTGTAATTCAGGAGTGAGAAATCATTAAAGTTTAACTGACTTTAGACTCAGAAAATGTTGGTACAAATTCAAGTGACCTCAGTTTGAACGAATCAACCTCAAGGATACATGTCGAAACGTGTTTGTGGTTTATTAAACTCGTTTTGAAGGAACACTGGTATCACGGTCGTCCTGACCAATATTAAACGGATTTTGCGACCGCAGCCCCATGTCCTACATTTTAGATGCAGAAGACTTTTAATAACGACTGCAAGTTAAAATGAACTTCTTTTAAGTTTTATTTTTGTCATAATTCTTACAGCAAAATAAAAGATTTTGTGAGATTTTAAGTGTGAAAACTTGCTCGGAAATGGAAGTCTGGTTTGATGATGAAATGTCAAACAAATTAGCCTCGCTGTAATTCTTTAAAAAATAAGTCAACCTGACCGGTCCTCCTTTTCATTTTAACTTCTTTCATGAATTACACCAAATACTCTGAGATTGTAGACAAAAAAGATATCGCTGGAAGAAATGTACATATTAGTTGTTTTGGCCGGAGTAATTTAGATCAGATTTTATATTTAATTTGAATTCTGAGTGCATTGGCAAAATAAATGGGAAAAAACTACTCGTTTTAGTAGAAAACTCAAGCTGATTTGTACTTTGAGAAACGTACTTAAGCGAGCACTTAATTTTGTAATATTAATTAGTTTGTGACTAACGAAGATAATGTGCTTGAACAGCAAAATGGTTGGTAAGTTTTATTGCTATCAAACAAATAGATGACAATTAAGCACAATCGAATTTCTTTGCCTGCCGAGAACAGATTCTGATTGAAATTGATTACGACGGGAACACATAAAGTTTGTTTACCAAACAGTACTATTTTAAACTACGTGTTTGTCCAGATCAGTTAACACTCCGCAAAGGTTAACTATACTGTTTTGGCAACTTCTGAAGGATTTACGTAACTTTATTCTGGATTTTTCAAAACACATATGGGAGTGAGTTCCTAAGTATCAGATAAGTGTCAATACTTCTTGATATGAAAGTAGAATATCAAGTGTCAAAGTATTTTGATAGTTTTAATCGAGACTTGTTTGGAAATAAACTGCTAAAGTGTTTATTTTTAACACGACAGTCTTTAATAAATAATAATGTGAAAATGTCCCACGCATATTTACAGCAAGATGATTTAATGGCTTACTAAGTTGCTGAAGTTCATGAAACGAAACGAAATGGTTAAAGATATGGTAATGGTATTAGTTAGGACTGGGGTTAGGTTACCAGGGGTGGATCCAGAAATATGGGAAAAAGGGGGGCCATACCCAACATTCTGGAAAAGGGGGACCCGAAAAGGGAAAATGTGCTCCAACAGAGGTATATTTCAGTGTTTTTCTTATAAAATGCTTGCAAAACTGCCACAAAACTGCCCCTTGGTCCCTCCCCTAAATTCGCTCCTGGTCACCTTAACCCTTAATCTGGTCAAACTTACCCTTACTCTTGATTCTTTCAGTGCGTTTTTATCATATAAGACTATATAGTAATAAAGTGGTTGTGGTTTTGAACAATGAACGGGTGACTAACACTGCCAAACAGTATTGTCCGTCAAATTATTCACGAGAACCAAAGTATTTTCACAAGCTTTGTGCGGGGGAATGGGTGTTGGGGAGGGGGTGGGAGGAGCATAGCGGGGTAGTTACCCAAAAGCCTTCATTGTTATGTGAATGTTCTACGATTGGTGAAGGATTTAATAGAGCCCAAATCTTTTGCAAGTTGCACACATTTTAATTAGAAATCCTAAGGATGGCCAGGTGCTGTTTTAGTATTCGGTTTGGAGAAACGATTTGTTGTCTTCCGTACAAATTAAAATCGAACAGCACTACTGGTCACACTTATACGTGGCTAGTCCACCATACCAAAAAAGATGGCGGCTGTACATTTAACCATAATGCTTTGCGAACCTAACTCAAAGAATAAATGAACATGGCAGATCATTATTTTGGGTAACTGCCCATGCACTTACAACATTGTGAATGCTAGATTTGCTAGAAAAGTTTTAGATACTTTCGGTGCGTTTATATTAGCATTTTCAGGTTTTTCGTGCGCTTGGAGTTATGGGTAAAAGTACTAGTCGCCATCTTTTATAGCAAGATCAATTGGACTTTTTTGTGTTATTTTTTAAAATCCAAATGGCAGTATAAAACAATGAAATATATTTAAAAAGATCAATAATTTCAATATGTTATAAAGTCAGTATTTTGCGCAACATCTGTAGTTAAAGAAAGTTGGATAGACATTGGTGTCTCAACGTTAAGTGTAGATATTAATTAATTAATTTATCTATTTACAAAAGAAGTCGGTAAACTGTGCGCCAAGCGAAGTGGGTAAGAGAAAAGTGAAAGGCACAGCATTCGCTAGACAAAACTTAAATAATAAATTAAAGGCTCTAAAAGTTTTGGTTTAAAATCCTAACGTTGTCGACTATAAAAATGTATCACCAGTGATGATTATCCCTGATAATGACTACTAGTAAAAAATTAGGAGTTTTAAGTCAAAAAATGTCAGACTTTTATTGCTAAGCTAAGTGATTTTACTTTTCTTAAAATTTTCTCACGCCCGTGCGTATTCATCACTCGACAACTCACCCCTGGGCCTCTGAAAATGCCTGTAATATTATTACTAATTTTATCAGTAGTTGCTGGTACCTTTGTTGTGATAATTACAAAAGATAAATGTCAATAAACTTCACATTAATAATTCAAACAATGTCTCGCAGATACCATATCATGGTAGCAGGATGGTCAGATGTGCGCCTCTTGTAAACTTCATCTTCATTCTGATCTGGCAGCGTGTCTGCTTGGTTGGTAAGTATCTTGTTCTCTTGCATTTTGTTCACGCTTTACGCCAACTGTTATCGTTATCGTCACCTATTACCCAGGGTGCTTTCCATTTGTAGGTTCTGTGCAACCCTATAAAACTGGTTCTGATCTTTGTTAATCCTTTAAGCCCAAAAAAACTATATCCATGTTCTCACCTTAAGCGGTTTGGGAGAATTTCGCTTTTTATATTATAGAGCTTGCTGTGTATGACCAGTTGTTCCCACAGCTAAACAACTCATTTTGTATCGATTTTGTAAGGAGAAGATTTGGCTTGAGCTAAGAGGTTTGACGTCGGGAAAGGTCAAGGCGCGCACGTGTATTTCTTCTCCACCACAGCTCTAATTGGCTCTTATCTAAAATCAGGTCAAGGCGTAAACGTGCTTTTCTTGCCGCCGTAATTCCAATCGGCTCTTATCCAAAATGAGGTCAAGGTACGCACGTGTGTTTCTTCTCCGCCATCGATCCGATCGACTTTAATCTCTAAGCAGGTCGAGATGCACGCGCGTTTCTTCCCCTCGTAAATCCGATATCGATCGGCTGTAAGCCATTAACTAGTAAGTCCAGTCTGGCTGAAACCAGTACCAGTAGTTGACGTATTCCATTTGAGAACTGAACGATCGCACCAGACAGAACCGAGAAATTGAAATCATACTTATAATCTACAAGATAAACAAAATGAGTAGTCATTTAATCACTGCCCGTTTTCTTTTTTTTCACGTCATCCATTTCATACCCTGAAATTTTCTTCTTTCTCCTTCTACTTCTCCTAGCAAAAAACAGATGATATGATCATCTCTTTTTTAGATGTTGCATTTCATCCCTTGCTGGATATTGCTTGTTGTGTGCGCGAGGTTATCGTAATTAGCAAGAATCTTGATTGCCAACCAGGAGCTCTTAGGTTCAAGACCCAGCCTGGTCGAGGGTTGAACTTTTTGCGACCTACCTTCGCCACACCTTCCACAGATACGAACGATTAAACCGTTCGTCCAGTCTTCTAAAATTCTATCTCGGGGGATTTAGAATAACCCACTCACTTTTCAAAAAGAGTTGGGTAATCTCAGTGTTGTGGTGAGGGCCACATGGGAGAATACGATGTAGGATGTGAATGTGTTGCCCTCATAAAAATTAAAAGTGTCTTTGCTTTATTGCAGGATGCACGTCCAAACCCATCATTATCGTCCAACCCAAAGATGTTATTGTAATAAACAGTCATTTCACGGTACTTTGTATCACGTCCAAAACAAACACTGTGAGGTGGTTTCGTGACAACAGGGAGATCAACTTCAGGAGTAATAAAGACTTCCAGCTTACCAAGGATGGGTCACTCTATGTAACTTCAGCTTATAAACAGCGTGATGAAGGCGTCTACCAGTGTTTGGTGTCTAATAAAAGGGGCGCTTTGTTGAGTAGTAGTGCCACCGTGAAGTTTCCATGTAAGTTGAAACAGCAAAATCAGTAATGGATATAACAATGAAAATGATAGTATACTTTATGTAGAGTTGTTTTATCTCTAAAGAGGTTCTTTCTTTTACATTAGTTCTTATTTTTAGTTTGAAGCTTTTAATTTTCCGAATCTTATTTACTGTTGTTACTGTATTCTTGTAGCTGGAATCCTAAGACTTTACAAGACCGAATTAAGTAATGCTTTCGTAACAAATATTTCATGAAAGCCGGCCAAGACCAGGATTTCGAAAGTAAAACGTCGCCAGGTTTTATCTTTCTTGGAGGCTG
>JANRMR010158217.1:0-12403 GCA_025434825.1 Bergia sp. 'catenularis' | reverse complement strand
TAGTTGTACTTCCCTGACAAGTTTACATTTAACTTCCAATATAATGGGCACCCGACTAGATTAGCTCTTAAAGTTATGCACAGCACACTACAACAAAGCACAATACAGTACAGCTAAACTCAACATGACACACCACATAACATTAAGAGCATACTGAATTTAGTTCCTCTTACCAACACAGTGCTTCCCATTAAAATAAAATCCTTCTAGGCAGACACAGACACCAAAGATGCATTTCGAGTGTGGTGGGCATGCGTCGCAGACCGCCTCTGCAACATCAACGAGGTGTCATTGTTAGTGTGGCTGCGTTTGTAGAAGGGTTTTTTAACCGTAAATCGAAACAAAACTTCCCATTCCGAAAATTAGAAACTGTGTTTTAAGCATGCACATTAACATAACTGTGCGTGCGATGTTAGCTCAGTTGATAAGGTCTCAGACTGCTAACTCGAAAGTTCCGGGTTCGATTCCCGGCTTGGCCAGAAGGGTGAATATTTAGGTGGCCTTTCGCCACGCCGTCCTTGGACAGGGACTTAAGCTGTTGGTCCCCCAGATGGATGAAGAGCCACTCTGTGGAAATGCCGTCTGGGTAACGCCATTATTATTATTATTATTATTATTATACTGTAAATTGTAATATTATTATATTATTATATTATTATTATACTGTAATCTTGTATAATTTATCGTACATGGCCTATTGCGATAACGATACGCATCAATTATCGTACACAGCCTATTGCGATAAGGATATGCATCAATAAATTTTCGCACGCTCCTTTGCTGAAGATTTGAGGTTGAAACAAAAAAGTTAGTTTCTTTTTGAATAAACTACGGTAAATTTCTGCTAAAACATTTAGAATCAAAGTTAAAAACTTTTCTTTTTTAAATATTTATTCGATTTTTTGTTTTGTGTATATTCTAAAATCCTATAGTTTTTCTTTTTTTAATATTAGTCTAAATAACATTGAAAGAGCATTGAACCCTGCATAATGCTTCTGAAATGTATATTATTATTGGGCGATAGTTAACTTGAACTCGTTTCGTTGACTATATAATCGTAGAAAACGATAGCTTGTGTTCTTATTTATAAACATTGTATCGTTGTATCGCGATTCAGTTAACATTTTCCTCGGAGAGCGACGTAACTATAAAGTAGTATTTGCGTGTCAAAATCAACGCGTGTAATTGGCTGATTGGCTGTACATTTGATTGATTTCCCGTTGCATTTGCTTGCGCGTTGGGAGAAAATATATTTATTGTGCTAGGTCGCTTTGCGACTCCGCACAATGCGAAATATATTTTCTCCCAACTAGCCGTCAATATAGAGTAGAATTTACGTCTCAAAATCGCAATAAGTTTATAATATAGCGCCGTTATTAGTAGTGTTTAACACATACAATGTAATGCAATGGCATTGATTGGTGTATTGTATCTTGCTATATAAATGTTGCAACAAAATGTATAACAAGTGTTCCATAAAGGGAAGAAAATGACACCTGTGAGATTGCAATGTCATTGCAGTGGTAATGGTGTTTACGAAACAAAAAACACTGGCATTTAATTGCATCGCCAAGATTGTGTATTATGTACATAGTCTCATAACCCTGTTATCAACATACACTCAGTTACATTGTAGTTACATTGTACAGTAGTTTAGCAAAGATTTGCACAGATGTAAAGAAATGGAAATTGCAGTTATCAGTAAAATAACATTTTCGCACAAGTAACGTCATTTCCATGGCACTGTGATAAGTGTAGTTATAGTGAATTGAATCAATCTGCGACCGTTGCTGGACTAATTAAGCCTCTGATATGCGGTGCAATATTGCACGCAACGTGGAAATTGCACCATGTGTCAGCCTCAGAAGCTAGTAGAATCCAATTATACTTTTACGCAACAGTTCAAAGATTGCCACATTAACTACAGCAATTGCGAGCAATATTTCCTGCAATGTTTCATCGTGTGTCGGGGCCTTTAAAACGTTGTAACTTACTGTGGCAGGTGGCCCCATTTCCAATGTACCCCGGCAGACAGACACACTGGGTCCCGATACAGCTGGCGTGCGGACTGCAGCCATGACACTTGTGAACTGAGAATAATTGACAGAAACAAGTAAGTAGAAGAGTATTAGCAAGTAAAAAGGTTAATATCTTTATTATGTTTCAAATACCATTATTAGCATCATCATCATCAGCATCATCATCAGCATCAGCATCATCATCATCATTATCATCATCATTATCATTATCATTATCATCACCACCATCATCATCATCATTATTATCATCATCAGCAGCAGCAGCATCATCATCATTATCATTATCATCATCATTATCATCATCATTATCATCATCATCACCACCATCATCATCATTGTGATCATCATCAGCAGCAGCATCAGCATCATCATCATCATCATCATCATCATCTTTATAATCACCTTGTACAAGCGTCATGAACAGTGCAGCAAGACTTGTATTTATACCACAAAATAAAATCATATGGAACTTAGGATGGCTCATTGATAAACTTTGCATGCTTGCTTTTAAGTACAATTTACAGGTGTTCCTTTAATCTACAACTTCCATATTTTCATTTCAATTACATTTTTGTCTAATAGCCTTATTTCACTATGACGTAATGGTGAAATAGGATAGTCGAGGCAGCCTAGGAAAGAGTGTTTTTCTGTCTTCTAAACAATTCAACTTCACACAAAAACATATACAACACACATAAACGTATAAGTATGGATCGCGTATTGTATTACGTTTTACTCAGCTCAGACTCAGACTTTATATTGGTACAACTAGCTACATCTATAACTGCAAAAAGTACTTTGTTGGGAATTAATTTGATACAATGAAGGTAACCTTACTTTTTGAGCACTGAAACCCGTCGCCAGTGTAGCCCACACGACATCTACACGCACCCATCACGCAGATGGCGTGAATGTCGCAATTATCACAGTCATCATCTGAAGAGGAAACACAGTTTATTGGATATATTCTCCGGGAATGTTGAGTTTAGGACTAGTGGTAATTTGTGATAGTACACAGTTACACAGAAGAAGTTCACACATGTTTAAAAACCAGAAAAGGCAAGAGAAAAGGTTCTAAAACTTCCGGTTAACAGTTAACAGCCTTGTTTCAGTGTTGTTAAGATATTGCGCTCTAAACCTGTTATCAGTTAACAGTCTCAGTAGAGCCTTGTCGCGGAGCTGAGGATCTAATGCTAGTAGAAACCATGGACTACTGGCTTCGGACAGTGCACTTGAAAGTTGTTGCATTCATAGCTTTAAGATTAAGGTCTCTGAAACAGTGTGGAAAGGGTTGTACCTTGATAGTTGGTGCCCCTTAGTTCAAAGTTGAAGTATAGGGAAGGGCTGTACCTTGACAGTTGGTGCCCCTTAGTTCAAGGTTAACATATATAGGTAGGGAAAGGGTTGTACTTTGACAGTTGATGCCCCTTAGTTCAAGGTTAACATATATAGGTAGGGTTGTGCCTTGACAGTTAGTGCCCCTTAGGTCAAGGTTAAGATATAGGGGAAGGGTTGTACTTTGACAGTTGATGCCCCTTAGTTCAAGGTTAACATATATAGGTAGGGTTGTGCCTTGACAGTTAGTGCCCCTTAGTTCAAGGTTAAGATATAGGGGAAGGGTTGTAATTTGACAGTTGATGCCCCTTAGTTCAAGGTTAACATATATAGGTAGGGTTGTGCCTTGACAGTTAGTGCCCCTTAGGTCAAGGCTAAGATATAGGGGAAGGGTTGTACTTTGACAGTTGGTGTCCCTTAGTTCAAGGTTAACATATATAGGTAGGGATGTACCTTGACAGTTAGTGCCCCTTAGATCAAGGTTAAGATATAGGGGAAGAGTTGTACTTTGACAGTTAGTGTCCCTTTTGTCAAGGTTAAGACATATAGTTAGGGTTGTACCTTAACAGTTGGTGCCCCTTAGTTTAAAGTTAAGATATATAGGTTGGGTTGTACCTTGACAGTTGGTGCCTCTGTAGTGTCCTATACACGAACAGTTGTAACCATCTTTCACCTCATGACATGTTCCGCCGTATAAACACGGGTTGGGATGGCAGTAGACTTTCACTGGATTGAAAGATTGAAAGAATTTGTCCATTAGTTTTCAGACCTTGGAGAACTGGACCATAGAAGCTACTTACACTAAAGAAGCTTGTGTTCATGTGTTTGTGCTTGGCTATTAAAAATTATCGACAACCATGCCTGGATTAGAGAAGTTCTTCCAAATAGAGCATGGCTGTCAGAGTGTATTATTAGATTTGACATGAAACATGCCTTTGCTTACAAACAAACAAATTACCTATTTGAACAATTTAAACACAGCATGGGCAGATGAATGCTTCCAATTAAACTATAACGCTAGTTTCAATACAGAGATCACATTCTCTAACACTGGTTGCTGGACTGAGTTTAAACGTATAATTCGTGTATTTGAGAATCGAGCTTCGTCAAACACTTTGACTACCATACAGATACCACCATTCAGTCCTCCAGGCCAGAATATATTTGTTTTGGTTTTGAATTAGCACATAGTACGCATGCGCAGAAAATAGTCTTGGCCGGAGCCCATCGTTCCATCCGGAGGTATTGAAGAGAGTTGGGTCTGGATACGAGAATGACAGTAGTTTGTACTACGCATGCTCACTGGTTTCAATTCTAGTACCTGATTTCTCGCACAGTTTCCCCTCGTACTCAGGTGGGCAGCTGCACTGGAAGGTGTTGTCATCTAGGGTGGAGCGCTTCGCTTTTGTGCTCGACCGGCGGACCCCTGCTTGATCTGGGAGGGTTTGGTGGGTGCAAGTAGCACCGTTCTGACAGGGGTTCGGTGTGCAGGGATCAGGCTTTGTTGATTGGCTTCGTGCTGCCCGGAATAACGTTTTATTTAGAAAATATGTTATTCAAAGTACAATAAAATGTATAACTAAACACATAATATTATTGTATTGGAAATGTGACCAATAATCAATGTTTGTATTTTTTTAAGAACTTAATAGGCTCACATTTAGGTTGGAGTTCGGGAGTTCTAATTCAACGTAAGTCAGATAATAAAATATATCGAGGGAACGTATTTGATAAACTATAAAATCAACAATTTTTAAAACTCAAGTTTAGCGAGCAAGTGACGTTGACGAATTTTTTATTAAGTTGATATTGACAAAAATTAAGAAACTTTTTGTGGGGAAAAAAACATAAATTGGGCATTCAGGAAAGTCTGCAATATTGACGAAAAAGAGTAGGAGCTGCATAAGTCGGTGAGTTTGAATAGCAAGTAAGAGCGTAAGGTCTGGCAGCATACAACGCTAATAATCAGATACAGTGAAATTTGTGAAATGCGTTTGTTTTGATTGAGCACTTCTTCTATAAATTGATGTTTACATGACACAGGTATGAGTTTCTTTCGATATAAATGGTCCTAAGGTAGAAGCAGTCGTTTTGGAATGAAAGAACAGCAACAACATCAGTGAATTAAAAATACGAGCCAGCTGATTATCCCAACAGTTCGACTCTTCCGTTTACAAATTACCAGCGTAACCTGCGGCCAAATTTTGTTCCGTATCAAAATTTTGAGGTGGTGCAAGTATCAGAGTGAACTCATTCCGGAATGAGATATTGCGTGGTATCATGTGAACAAATACAAAGTACTGATCATGATTAAAGTCGACTAAGGACGATGTCGCACAAGAACTGATGAAACTCAACCGGATATATCTAAACACTTAAAAATAATGTTCGTGCATCTGTTTGAGAAAATATGATCGTATAAACTCCAGAAGATAAACTCTTATTTTAAACATTTCATTGAATAGCGATACAAGCTTAGTCATAAAACTATTAGAGAGCAACGTATATCTGATCTGTATACAAATGGGAAAGCGTAGGAAGTCTCACCAACTGGTAGCTCGCAGATATCTCCGTCAAATCCCGACGCACACTGGCAGGTTTTTCCACTTATTCCTTCGATGCACGTGCCACCGTTTTTACAGGGGTTTGGCAAACAAAATCGCGGCGTGGATGCTGCAACAGTTCACGGAAAACGTTTGGTTAATTATATGCTGCACTGGTTGACAGGGTTTTGCACAAGGTGTACAATCTAACACAAAATAACAAGGCCGGTACCTTTTTGGGGCGAACCATTTTAATTTCTGTAGAGGGGTTGGTGACTTGAAAAAACTTAAACAAGCGAATAAATAAATAAATAAAGAAAGAAAGAAAGAAAGAAAGAAAGAAAGAAGGAAAGAAAGAGAGTATGTATGTATGTATGTATGTTTGTTTGTTTGTTTGTTTGTTTGTTTGCGTTTGTTTGTTTGTTTGTTTGTTTATTTGTTGGTTGGTTGGTTGATTTACATGTTTAAAGTGGTTTGATATCGCCAGATCTTTACAATTTCATATATCACACCTGAAACTAAGAAGTACAGTTTTCTTTAGGAGTAGTGACTTAATAGATGAAGTTTAGTAGGCGAGTAAACATTTCAAACACTCCCGAGCGCTTCCCAGCTCACCTCCCAACCTGTAGCAGTCGCCTGGCGCTCCCGAACCTTTGAACCCCTCGTCACACACGCAATGATCGATCTCGCAGTGTGCGTGGATATCACAGTCTGCACATTTGTCCTCTGTGGACGAAACCATAGAAGGACTTTAAATAAACACTGAGGTTAAATGCCCAGTTTTTTTGGACAAAATTACAGTCAACGGAATTGACTTAGGAACCATAATCTGAAGAATATTATGTAAGTGGTGCAGTTGAGAGGCAAATGTTGAATAACTTGAAAGTTGTCTGCAGCTTCTGACGGGAATTGAACCCATGACCCTCTGATTGCTGGTCAGATGCTCTACCCACTGCTACTACACCGCTACAGGAACTCACATGGGGAGCTGGGTCACTTAACTTGGTTTTAGTAGATGGTACATGGTCATCTGTCCTGCAATCATGCTGGCTCGATATGTCTGAATATACATACAAGGTTATGTAAGTGGTGCAGCTGAGATGCAAATGTTGAATAACTTGAAAGCTGTCTGCAGCTTCCTCAGAAATTTTTTTTTCTGAGACCCTGAAGAAGTTTCTGAAGAATATTGTTGTGGATTTCAAGATTGCAGACGGCAAGTTCAAAAACTTGAAACTTCAAACATCTGCTACCACCTCTCGGTGAAGAAAATGAAAAGGCCTTAAGTTGCACTTAAATCATTTTTTGGACCTTTGATTTCGATATCTGAAAAGATTAAAACATTGTGTTAAAACTATTTTGTCTTTCATCGATTTTTAATCTGAGCGTATATATGGAAGAAAATCAAGAACATTTCGGGGTCCGCGGAGCAGGGGGCCTGGAGGGGCCTCACCAATATTTTCAAAATTTTAAAGAGTTTATATAAAAAGTGTGGTTAGCCCCGCCAATATTGAGTCACTAATCAGCCCCATCAATCACAAAGAAGCTCCGCGGTCCTTGCATTTAGTCAGAAAATAATGTAAGACTCTATTCAGTTCCGTTTATTGTTTGAGCCATAAAGCGGTCAGTCTTGTTGCAAACAGGACTTATACAATATAGTCATTGGTTGTCTGCAGTGGTTCCTAACAGCACGGTTATCCATGTAATTCCCATGTAATTCCCATGTAAGTCCCATGTAAGTCCCATTTTTTCTTAAGCACAACTGATTGTAAAAAATGTCCTATTCGTTTGGAAACTGTTTTGAATTTGTTTTCTAGGTCCAGCTATGATTTGTAGAGCTTTTTGTCTACTTTTGCTTATATATATCTAAAACTCTAAAACTTTCATACAGCGCCTTCCAATATATTAAAATTCTGTCTCTAACAATTCACATCAACACGAGGCTCTTGGGAATAAAACATATAAACTCTATATTTTATTCCCCAGAGCCTTGTGTTGATGTCAATTGTTTGAGACTGTCAGATACACTTTGACCTGACAAATTAATAGACAGTGTTGATTTGCGTTATTCGCTTTTTTTGGTGGCCAACAATTTTAAAAGTATGTATTATCCCAATAAACAAGAAAACTTGGTCACATAGAAATTTGTTTATTCGCCATTAAGAGCCTCGCCCATGCATTTAATAATTGCTTTTTACTGTTATAAATTTTTTGATTTTGTTTTTCCGTTAGTTTAAGATAAAAAGTTATTTTAACAGAATCACTGACCTGAGCATTTGGCGCCTGTAAATCGTTCTGTACACTCACAAATGTACGACTTGTCTTTGACGAGACAACTTCCACCATTCTGACAGGGGCTGGGGTGACAGGGAGATTCTGTTTGGTGAAAGATAGTGTTAATAGTCTTTTTCGTATAAAATATTGGAGAAACAATGTAACAGGGTGAGTTCTGACACACTGTAGGGGAAGAGACACAAAGCAACCTCTTGATTCTTCAGTTTTGACACTCAAATTTCTTACTTTTGATTTTTAACTCCACGGAAAATTATTAACTTTAACCGCCAAGGACTGATAAGTTTCGGTGGCCGTGGAATTTTGGGGGGAACGGGGGAGAGGGGGTGGATGGGAGATCGACGGCGAAAGTTTAAAGGCGTCATTTTCAACACTTTAATATGTTTTTAGGGTATATTTTCTTAAACTTAACGTTTAGTATTGTAGGCATATTTTGACACCATTTTAGTAATATTTGTAAGGAAAATAAAAGCTGTTTCTTAGTTTTTGAAAAAAATTCTAACAAAAATGTTTCTAAAAAGGGTCAAGGTGTTTTACAGGATACCAAATAAGAATAAAATAAAGTTTAGGGTTTAGACGCACCCGTCTGGGAGTTCCACAGATATTTTAACTTCCATTCTAATGTTTCTTTTATGCTCAAACAACTATTTCATTCAGTGCCCAGCAGAAGATAATCACCTTAATTCCAGGTAATATCTGCTAACTAATTTGATGGAGTGAATGTCAATAAAATATTTAACCGGGCTCACCTTCACAGTTTATACCGTAGTATCCGTCGGTGCACTTACATTGGTAGTGCCCAGGCTCCACGTCAATACAGGTTGCACCGTTAAGACAGGGAGCAGATAAACACGGTTTTGTCTCTTGAGTAAGTGAACAGGAGAGAAACGCCAAGTTAATAAAGTATATGAAAACTGTGTTACAGGCTTGTATATGTTTCATCTTGATATGTGACGTGTAACGGATGTAGTGCCAGGCTCTCTCATAGCTCATTCATTTTTATTGTATTCGCTAGGGGAAGAGCCTGGCACTGCACACGACTGTTTCAGACTAAGGGCGCTTTCCATTTGACCCGAGCAGTCGGTTGTCAAATGGTATTCACGAATTTATAGAACTATTCCTGGCCAGACTGGCCCTGCTCGTAGAACAGAGCCGCTCAGTTCTCCCGCTCCGGTCGGCCAAAGCACGGGAATTAGGTGAGTTTGGCGGGAAGAAGTACGTACGCACGCCTTCTTCGGCACTTAGGTTTTTGCCAGCAGAGTTGCGATGTCGGAGAGGAGCACGCTCGAAAATTCCCGCAACTTGTCTGTGATTTTCAGTTATGCTGGCCTTGACCTTTCCATTTGCACGGGCCAGAACCAGTTCTTTTCGGCCGGCCAGACCGGAAAAATGGAAAGCGATCTAAGAAGAATAGCTGGATAGAAACACTGCATCACCGCTCTGTGCGGTGTTCATACAAAATGTCAGACTTCAAACTGTGACAGTATAGCACTGCTCTGCCACAAAATTGTAACAATTAAATACATTTTGAGAGTAAGAGCAACTCATGGTTGTTTTCCAGCATGAGAACTATCAGTTGTTGTGTATACAAGGTCTTACCTTTGCATAGTTTGCCGCTGTAACTGTCGGTGCACTCACACACAAATCCATTGGCTGAATCCCTGCACGTCCCACCGTTGTAACAAGGGTTCGGGTGACACTGGCTGATTGCTGCACTCAAAAGTACAGAAACTTTAAGCATGATGACTTCATAGGCGTGATGCTCGAAATGGATTATGGTCATAGTACTCTCGCAGCCATTGAAGATGGCCGAATATTTGTTCTCCGAGTTGAAATGATAAAACGACGTTGCAAGAATTACAGTTTTTGAGACTCAATTTTCATCCAACAAAGTTCAATAGTTGTAAACGTCGCAGCATAGGATAAAAGAAATATCTCACAAATATTCCTTCGAAGAAGGTCCGAGCTCTGGTTTTTCACTTCGATTGGCGAAAATTCAGACTCGAAACTTAAACTGATTTCCCGCCACGTCGTGATAACGTTTAAACTAAGTGTTTGAATTATCCCGCTTGGACAATGCGTGACTACTAAAACTAGATGAAGCTATCCCATGTAATTTTACATGGTGATACATCAATGTATAATAAAAACTAATATTAAAACAATGTAAAGATAAAAATATTTATACAAGAAGAAGGCTCTGTGACATTTAACGATGGGAACTAAAAGATAAAGCGCTGAAAGTTTTAAATGCTCAGGTACGGAACGCGAAGCTTACAACAACAAGTATGGGGACAAAGAGAAGTGTGTCAGCAGCAGCTGAACAGGGCAAGAGTTGATAGCTTTGATGGAACTATCGACAGTGGACATAAAAAGATAAATAATTAGATATGTCCATACGGCTGCTGTTCACAGAGACATTTATTTTTGTTTTCTATGACGCATTTACGAGCAACTTCTCAAGACCGAATGTGTAATACTTAAAAAGGATCTTTCATGGCCGAGTCAATGGATTTTCTCTTTTTCAGAAATTAAATTTTTACGTTCCTTATCCAAATATTTTCAAAAGAAAAAAACTCAGTTCACCAGTAAGACAGCAAATAATCACTTCCACCAAGGTTTTTATGCATTTTAAAGCAATTGACCCGGTCCGGAACACAAGATTTAACAACTATAATCCATAAATTCTCAGAAAAAAATCTGAGTCACTGACGGGAACTGAACCCATGACCCTCTGATTACCGGTCAGATGCTCTACCCACTGAGCTACCGAGACTCACATGGGGAGTTGGGTCAATTGTCTGGGTCTTGAAGATGGTTTGTGCCAATTTAATCGCCGCCTACAAAAGACCATCCGTAGCAATTACCTCTTGCAAAAACTTAAATTGGCATATGAACAGTGCCTGATAAGAGGTATTTTAGCTTGAAACAGCTTTTTTGTCAATAAATTCCTGAGCATGCGCAAAGCCGTGAAAGAGCCCTTTTAAGAAAACTTATATGTAATAGCAAGCGGAGTCATTAGGATTAACTTCTGTTGAGTGTTAACTCATCTGACATGCAACTAACTTGAAGTTTCCTGTGTTGGTTAACGTCTACGTAAATTCTGTAAGATCGAGGTGAAGAACAAACGATTTATAGCAAGATTATAATTCAGAATTTGTATGACGATACCTTCACATACTTTTCCATCTCCATGGAAACCAACCAAACACACACACGTCCCTTCCGTGCATTGGGCATTTGGGTGACAGTTGGAGCAACCGGTATTGACAACAACTGAAAACAAGGTTGTTAAGCAATATTAAATTACTAATATGATTAGTAGCGAGAAAAGGAAGGGACCGAGGATGTTGCCTTGAGGGACACCGAGTTTTACTTGTACCCAGGAGGAATAAGCTCTATCGACGACTACACTACAGTACAGGTAATCATATGCAATTGACCGTAACATAAAAGATGGCGACTGGTACTTTTACCCATAACTCCTAGCGCGCAAAAAACCTGAAAACGCTCATAAAAACGTACATAAAAGATCTGAAATCTTCAAACCTTGCACACACAATGTTTTTAGTGGATGGACAAGTTTCCCAAAACAATGGTCTTCAATGTTCACCTATTCGCTAGGTTAGGTCAGCAAGGCATTGTGGTCAAATGTACAGCCGCCATCTTTTTCGGTATGGTGGATTCGAGTTCAATTTGGAATTTACTTGCATTTGAAGTTTTTGAAAAACAAACTAGTACAAATAAATTCCAATCTGAACGAGAAAAGTCGAATGATTATCTTTTAATTATATACGTGAAAAAATTCCGGAAGTACAGGATTGGAACTGTGATGTTCGCACGCGTACTGCATGTGATAAATATATTTATTTCATCAACGCATGCGTTTAAACTGACTTTACAAGTTCAAAGATTAAAAAGATCGAAAACATCGTGAAATTCGTCCTTTGTTTCTTTTTTTGCACTTGTTTACTAGAAGCTGCACTGCCTTTAGTCAATCAGTATTGCCTATTTTTTCATGTATATTAATATAGGCGCGCTTAGCACTTTATTTGAACTGCCAGATAGACTGTTTCTCTCGGAAAATATAACTGTCCAGATTACAAATAGTAATTTGGACAGCCAACAGTCTCACTCGTAGCCGTTCTTTCGGCTCGTCACCAGTGCTTCCTCCTCAAAAAGCACTGGTGACGAGCC
>JANRMR010158106.1:0-12404 GCA_025434825.1 Bergia sp. 'catenularis' | reverse complement strand
GAGATAAATGACTTTATTTGCAGATATTGCCTAAAGTTCAATAGTTTTACAATACATAATTTACACTTAATTGTTAGCAAATATGAAACATTAACAAATAGTAAAACACAAAATTAGTTGGGTCGCTAATTGCTGTGGTGAAAAATAATATTAATCATAAGAAGGTAATTACAATATTTAATCGACTAATTACTTTCCTAATATCTCGAGTTGCCCATCACGATACTTGAAACATTTAGAGTGCCTAAATGGAAGTTAATGATCCACCTGTTTTGCTGAAATATTGTAGTAATTTTGTCAGCAATGCTAATAGTTTCATTTCATATGGGTGAAAAATTTTTCCCTCAGATGTTTGAGAGAGAGAGAGAGAGAGAGAGAGAGAGAGAGAAGAAGAAGAAGGAAGAAACTTTGATTTTCTGAAGCTAGAACTACTTTGGTCTTCCAACGCGTTAACTCTAATTGCGTAAACAAAATAAGATAATTTCTGCTGAAGGATTGCTTTTGGATAAAATATCTGTGTTGCCTTTGCAGGTATCATCCTTGATACAATTGATACGGGGCAGCAGATCAACCCCAGTGTTTTGCGTGTTCTACGGATTTTCAGAGTCGCCAGGCTACTAAAATTTCTTAGTTTCACCAAAGGTGTACGTCAATTGGTGGTTGCCTTAATCATTTCTTTGCCTGCTCTCTTGAATGTGGGTACACTGTTATTCATAGTTGTTTTCATCTATGCCATCATTGGAATGTCTTTATTTGGAAATGTTAAGCATCAAGGAAGTATTAACGATATGGAAAACTTTGAAGACTTTGGTAGATCGATGCTGGTGTTGTTCCGGCTCTCGACGGGGGCGGGTTGGGATGACATTCTTGAGTCTCTTTCAGTTAAACCTCCTGACTGTGATCCAGCTCACAAGGGTCTTGTATATGGAAATTGTGGGCACTCATTAACAGCCGTTGCCTACATTACCAGTTACACCTTTATCGTGTTTCTTATTATGGTAAACATGTACATTGCTATCATTTTAGAAAATGTCAGCTCAATTCAAGAAGAAGAGGAATTTGTAATCACCCAGGCAACAATTGACAACTTTTATGAAGTATGGGGTTTGTTTGCACCAAACGGAGCTCAAACTCTTCCCTACAAGGAACTCTCTGATTTTGTTGCTCATCTTGATAAACCACTCTGTATCCCACAACCAAACAGCATGAAAATCTTGCGCTTGGAAATCCCCATTCGAAAAGGAGATAAAGTTCATATATTTGACGTAATGAAAGCACTTGTAAAACGCGCTTTGGAAAAAGAAGGACAACTTGAATCATCGGATGTCTTTGATCTAATTGTTAAAAAAATGGAGGATCGTTTTGGCCTTTGGCGTACTCGCTTCAGTCAAAATAAAGCCGATGCGAGGGAACTGGCTGCAATGGCCATTCAGAAGGCCTATCGTAAGCACAGACTGAAACAACAGTTTTATATAACTGTTGAACGAGTTCATTGTTTAGATAGTAAAGAAGCGTGTTTAGTCAATACAGCTAACGTAGTATTTAGTAGTATTTCGAATACCAATACAGATCAAGCTCACCTCAGCTCATTTCCAGTTAACGTGGGACCTATTCCTTGCCCAATTGTCCACAAGGGGCTCAACATGGACAATATCACCGATTCAACACACTGACATTTCTTTAAAGGAAGACAAAATTAGAGAAAATTAAAAATGAAGACATCAACCTGCTGCTGAAAGGCCTACAAACTGAAAGTCAACTTTGTTTGTGTTTTAAAACATCGCTGTATATGTACAGAAGTTAAAACCCTTGCTGCCGCGGCAACAAAGCATGCATGCAGAGCTGAGCTTCAACTAAATGGGTATCTTGTCGATCAATTGAAGTATTTGACGAATGCCGGCATAGTTATCAAGAAGCATTCTTATATTTTGACAGCCTAAATGCAAATACAACCAATGGACTTTCGTATTAGCTTTAACTTTATTAAATTTCTATTGTGCAAAATTTTATAAAAATAACAAAATATTTGTTAAAACTATTTGTAAATTAAAACAAATATCAAAACGCAAGAGAAATAAAAAGTTGCTTGAGAAGGTGGAGATTAATAACAAAAGTCCATCAAACTACAAATCAAGGAAAACGAGCTTCTGTTCAGAATCGCACAATTAAAGTTCGAAACAACCGAAGACGAGACAGCAAGAGTCTACTCTGACAAAGTAGACGTCACCAACATACGTTAAGCTTGGCCATTTGGCACTGGCGTTAGGGCTACAAATAGGATCAGTCAATAGAGGTAGAATGCAATCCTCTTGTAATTAAATCAGTCAGGGACTGATGTCCGAAATTGATTCTGGTCTTAATAGTCAAGAACCTATTCAAGATGGCGAAATATTTATCTTCCGAAGCGGGACATTTAAATGCCGAGTTTAAATGTTTTCAGTCACGACGTGGAGAAAAACTCAATTTTTGACACCACATCTTTTTTTCCCCTTTTTTTTGACACCACATCTTTGTGAGGCGATCGTGGAAGGCTTGAGTAAAAACATCATAGAATTGACAAATCTCTCAGAAATATTCCTTTATTCACAAACATACAACTTGAGAACAAGCTTATAAACAATAGATTCTAAATATATGCTTTGGTCAAATCAACACTCAACTGGATGCATTAGTTCTCTTTCCTCAAGAGATATCCCCAGCTTTGTTACGGTAGGCTTTTGGAATTTGCTGTTAGACTTTCAATGTCTCGTGTTTATAATCTTGGTCTTTTGTCGAATGATAACAGTTATGAATTTAAGAAATTTTCCGAGGAATATTGTCCATCCTATGTTATTAGTATGCAATCCCTCCGCAGTATTTTAACTTGCCACTTAGTTTAGCGAAAATTCGATCTGGAAAGATTAATTTCTTGTCATGTTTTGATAACATTCAAATTCGACATTAAAACCTTCATGGACAAACTCTGCGCAATCTTGAATAGATCCTTGACAACTTATACCGTATCCATGACCCATGATGTCGTTATGCATAAGGTCTGTTCCTGTAGCTTTTGCTTGTCCGGTTACTTATCTGATTTATAATTTTTTTAAGTTGCTCTCAAACCGCAAGTGATGTTCATAACTGACTAAAACTTCCATAGAAGTATGTTTCCAGATCTCTTTTAACTATCAGCAATGACACACCAGGGCCGGGAGAGCTCGAGCACGGGCTAATGGAGTTGGAGGGTGGGCGAGAGTCGTGAAAGAGATATTTTCTGCCACCAAACTTTACCATATCCAAGTTAGAAAAAACATACACAGTTATTCTTCAATGTACGAAACTGTGTTTTAGATAACGCAGATTTTCCAACCTTTCGGAACATCGCAATAGAAGTTTGTGCTTAGCTTGTTATTGCAGTCACCTCACATCGGGCAACATTTGGAAAAACTGTTTGACCGAGAAAGCAAAAACAATTCGGAAATCGCTGTGATTCACCAGGTGTGAATTTTCAGGTTTGTAATCATTTCCTTTCTGTAGCTATTTTATGATACTACACTCTCCTCTCCCCTTACTGAGCGAGACGTTTCATGGACCCTTTCTCGATCCGAGCTTCAACGACTACACAAAATTTTAAACTTTCATAGTCAATGGCGGATTCTCTCTCATCCTATAATCAACTAAGACCAATCAAAGTCTCTCTTGAAACATAACTGCTGTCATTTTTATGTCTTTTAAAAAAAAATGTCCTACAAATATTATATCTTGAAGGACCGCAGCAGAATCAGACCTACAATGACTTTCATTCCTTCAATAGCTTTTAGCTCTTTTAAAATCCTTTCACTCTCATCTATCTTCTTTGTTTACTTGGATTATATACCATAAGTTACAGGCAGACATAAATACAAGTATTTGCGTACTATTATAAACAGTTACATCGTGTACATTTGTGTGCCTATGAAGCGAAATTTTTTTCGGCACAATTTAGAAATATGCTGTTTGAAATATACAATTCCAAAGTTTGAAAAGTCGACGATAAAAACTGTGGATATTACAAGCGTTGAAAGTTGAGCTATTTTGCCTTAAAAAATGGTCAGGGAACTGGATACGAATTTATTGCGACATTCCAGTGTGTGACGTCAGTTTGTGTGCTCAAGTTTGTTTGCGCCACTTGATTTTCAGTCGATAAGGCGAAATTCCGAGAGATAAGAAAATGTCAAGTGGTTGTGAATTGAGTAGTTACTCCGAATTATCGAGTAGCTCTGAAGAAGATAAACAAACAAACAAACTGACGTCACACGTTGATGTCACGTGACGTTTTGGCCGCGCGATTCAAATGCCATTTTTGAAGATAAAATAGCACAACTTTCAGCGCTTTTAAAATCCGCAATTTTGGTCATAGCCTTCTTAAACTTTGGAATTGTGTATTTCAAATAATATACTTTAAAATTGTGCCAAAAAAAATTCGCTTTTTAGGCACTTTAAGAAGAATAGCTCATGTCAATTTATCGATTTACCAGGCTTGCTCGTCTTGTTTAGTGTGTTCTTTGATATGTTCTTTGCCGTCCGCCATATTGGATAATTCTTGGTAAATGATCTCAAATTAGCGACCTTTATTCTCTAAACAACAGGCCAGTAAATATCGACTTTATTTTGGTACCAATTATAACAATTTGCAATTGCACTCTCAACATTTTGTCGTCCGAACGAGTCACAACAACAATGGAACATTTCCTCTATTGAGAAGGGTGCAGGAAGCTAAAGGAATCATTCTAGGTATTTGTTAAAATCGTCAAGTATTACCAGGCAAACAAACTGGCGTTAGATTTTCTATCAAAGCTGTTTACGAAACCTTGTTTCGATAATAAAGGTTTTTATATCTGTGTGCCAGTCGTCTCGTGAGCAAGCCGTGCTTGCAAAATCACCTGCACTGATAAGAATTCTCACGAGCCATGGAGTCTAGTTCTCTTGGCTTGTCTTTGTTAATTCTCAATCTAGGGTTAGTTTTATTATATAGCACGTTTTATGTTATAGAATTGTGGTTGAACAACTGAGAATAAGATGCTATGTTTTCGAGACAGCATCTCAAAGTAGGACGATACGAAGAATTCTCGAAAATACGGAAGACCTTCATTCTTTCAATAATACAACTGAGGCTTGTTACTTTAACAAATGAGTGAATGTTTTTACAATACCCGTTGAAGTGAATCATTTTGTTTTAAAGAAACAATAAATTACTTACAAAAACCTCAATACACAGTTGGGGAGACAAATTGTATGAGATCAGTACAAATCTAAAGGATAACATAGATAATATACGAACATGTATTCGTTTTCTGTAATAGAACGTACTTTTGTATATCAATTTATAACAGTTTTAAATCACATCTAGAATATACTATATTAACTCAAATTACTAAGATTTTTATCATCATCACGCAAATTCGAAACAGAATATATTTCTAAGAAACAAAGTTGTTTTGAGTGGTTAAAAAATGAAACCAATCACCAACTAACATATCCTATGGAATGAAGTGAAAAAAATCTTAGGAGTTGTCGCTGAAAAAACTTCAAACTTTAGTCGGAAAGTAAGATCGCAACCCTCTTCGATTTTTTGTTAACATGTGATAACACTCCTTATAGCCATTTACAATAGAAATATTCGGCTTTAACAGCATAATTTAACGCTGAAAGAAAGATGAGACCTTTACTGAGCTTGTGTTCTACAAAGGGAGTTCAAAATTCTTAAACACTAACGTTTCTTTATGACTATTCTCAAGAATTTTAATTTTTTAACTCCTTTGTAATTGTTCAATTCATAGTAATAGCGTGATTTGAGTAACAACATTAAAAATGAATTTCTTTAGTATAGTTGTACAAGATCTGATAAAGAACTCCTTGGTTGATTGGTACATTAACTATAATCTTTGTTACCACATAATTTATATGCAGATTTATTAGTCAGCGGATACCGGGAACAAACATTAAATGCCACATGTAATTAAAGATATTTGAAACGGACTTTTTGTTGATTACAAAAAAGGTATTACCAAGTTTATAATTTACATACTTGAGAAACTCCGAAAGCGACAGTGATTACATTTGCCGGGTGATTTCGACCGTCTCACCAACGGACATTTTCATGTTTGATAAAGCACTTAAACAACTGCTTAAAACTTTAATTATTAAGTACATTAGTAGCACTGGCTTCTTTGAAGTTACGCTGAACTTGTAGACCAAGTGCTGATGGAAAGATTGACAATGCGCAATGGTATTTGAGTATGTACACAGACCGCTGAGAAGCGAGGGGAGGATGAGGTTGTTCCGCATGCCAAATTTGCCAAGCGACAGGAAAAAAACAACTTATACAAAACTTGAGGGTGGAAGGACTGCCTGCTGAACGGAAAACACGAAAGGGGAAACAGTTTAACGACCACAAGAAGGTACTGGGATGTTTGCCGTGCTTGTGTTTGCTTTTTGTTATTTCAAATACTGCGAAAATGTTTGCGTGCACATCTTGTGTCCTTTACTCCATTCGCCCTCAAAGTAAACCTGCTGAGGCATTTGACGTTTTAAAAGCTATAATTATGAATATTGGAATAACTAGTTTGCAACTGAGGTATTAAAGGAGAAGCATACATTGATAGAATCAGTTCATTCGTGACTCGGGCTAGAATAGAGTGTTACCTCCCTAATTAAGTATTCTAAAGAGTACTCGACAAAGATTCTCATACATGTACACCCACGAATTTTGAAGTCAGATGTTTGCTTTTAGAATATTACGCTATTATGCTTTATAGTTTGCGTTGTAGGAAAAGTTGTCATCAGCAGGTTGGACTCTATATCAAATGAAGTTGGCAATGCATATTAGATATATACTGTGTAGACTTTTGCTTATTTTGCTCTTTATCGGCATTTATCACACACGTTCGTCAGAGGCGCGTGCTATAGTTCGCTTTTAATGCTGTTTCTGGGGTATACTAAGTATCATATTCCTTCAGTGGTTATTCTGACGGCTTTTCCAGCAATCATCAATCGTAGACACTCATATTCAATAGAAACAATTAACAAGTAATCTGATCTGTTTGTTAATTCTAACTTCAACATTAACGTTGACATAGGAAAATTAAGATACTTGGATTTAGAGTTTTTCGTCCTGACGTAATTAAAACTTGCCAAGCAGTTAAACCACCAAAATAAAGAACCTAAGGCTGAAACTCTTATTTTTTTCGCACAATGTTTAAGAACGCAATCATATCTGATTTGAAATCATATTCATAACTGTTGCACTTACTAGATAGAAGCAGTGCCATAAGTGCTTCAAACCTTTTATACAAACTTAAAACTGATTCACTGAAACCAAAAGAAATTATAAAAATAAAAGAGCACGACACGCTAAACTTTCCATAACCGTAAATATAAGAAACTGTTTAGGCTACCATAGGTTCTTACACGTTTTTACCGTACTGAAAACACACTGACTCTCACACTTACTCACACACACAAACAAACACACATACAAACAAACAAACAAACAAACAAACAGACCCATTCACAAACTATGCACACACACACACACACACAATACACTTACACAAACACAAACACACACACACACACATACTTCTACTCACTCACATTCTCCAACCCATTTATCTCTTTCACAACTGGTGAGATAATTACGTCATTTCTCATTCTTTTTGCGTAGCTTTACAGCCACACTTTATCATCGCGCACCGGTCCAAATATGAGCAATTCTCGACCAAGATCAGTTAGCATAACTGAGTCCACACCGGTAACAGGGACAAACGAAGACATAGCAGCCAGACCTGGTAAGCTGGACAAGGTGTCCCAAACAGGTTTGAAGACCATTCCACGGTTTCTAGTTGGCAAGCTTCTTAAGGACTATGACGCAACTAACGGTGAAGTAAGTAGTGCTTAAATTAAGTGCTGTTTGTTTGACATTTTCAAAGAATAGAAAAGACGTGGAAAGTTAATTACGTTAAGTTTAGATCATATTCAACTTTTGAAACGACAGAAAAAATAGAACTCTGTTCATTGACCTGTGCCAAGAGGAATAAATTAAACACAAAAGAATGAATGAAAGAATGAGTACATAATAAATAATTTTAAAAAGAAACAAATAAATAAGTAAATAACTGTATAATTAATGAATGAGTGAATGAATGATGAATAAATAAATGAATGGATAGATGAATAAATAGATGGATGGGCGAAAGACTGAAGAATTAGTCACTAAGTGGGTGAGTGAGCGACTTAACGATCCATTTAAAATAAAGGTTAGATTAAGTTTAGAAGTCAGCCAATAGACATTTCTTTATCGGTGTTATTTAAGATTAAAATTGCTTGTTCTCTTTCCGTTTCCATTTTCCTCTTAAGAAGATACTACTCAAGATTCAAATATTGCTTTTAAATTTTTTTAGATTTTAAACGTAACTTTACTTTTAAATGCACTTTCTAGACACCTGCCGAAGACACGTTCTTGGTTCTGCGCCGACGCAGATGGGGAGAAACGTTTGACCACGCCTACAGATTTAACAAGGCGCGGTCGCTGTGGCTGCTTGGACCGCACAATCCTGTTCGTACTGCTGCTATCAGAATAATGACAAACAAATATCCTTTACTTAGCTACATAGAGGTTTAACTGCGCTAGGGCATTGGCAGCAGCAATGGGACTGACTGCACTGTGAATTTGAAGACACTGCCAGCTTTTTTAACCCTTTCAGCCCAAGCCAGTTTATCAACATATATTTTCTCCTAACATTATTAGTACAAAACAAGTCATTTGGTTGTGAGAAGAATTTGATCACTCATGGCAGGCTATCCAATATGAAATGCAAATTTCTCCCAAACTGTTTTAAGGGAAAGTGAGAATACAGTTTAGGATAATTTAGCAACACGTCATATGTTGTGTTTGGTGCTGAAAGGGTTAAGCATTGGCAACAACAGACCTTGTGGCTGTGATATACCGTAAAATCGTGTTTTTATCCCCCCCCCCCCCAATAAGTCATTCTTGTTGTAGGTGCACCTCTTTCCTTACAAATCAATATTCCGATTATAAGCCTCCACCGAGATAGAAGTCACATTAGTTTACAACTTGTTTACTCGAATTATAGATGTGGCGATGTTTTTATTGCTAATGCTTCAAATTCGATTACTTTTAAAACAATCCCGTTACTCCGCACTGAAACACGCGCTAAGGGTGAGGAAAAAGGTAGCCAAAGAGGCGTGCAGTTCCGAATTGGCTATAATCATTTCATATCAAAAAGTGTGAGTTTCTTTTTCCGGTTTTAAAAAGCACCCGCTGTTATATTTTCGAAACAGCTGTTTTTATATGAGGCATGACTGATGATTTTGAGCTGATAACCAACAGCTGTAGAACCAATCGAAGAGCTAGAAATCCAATCAACCAGAGGTTAGTATTTTTAAATTATTAAAATAATTTATATCCTATTTGAAGGTAAAACCGTATGAGCTGGAAGTTATGGAGTTCATCATCATCCTTCGGCCTCGGCCGAGACTCCTTTTCATCTTTTCGATAGCTAAGGAGTACAATAGGTGTGTCGCCACTACTACCTAAGGTTGCATGCTGGCCACTGGCTCGCAAGGAGCTCGTCTGCCCTTGACAGGTCTTGTTTTTGGTCCTGCTGGGTGACATGCCACCCTCCTCACCAGCATACACTGGTGGGGGAGACGGTTTAGACGCCGACAACCCGTCCATGCGGCAGGTAGTACTGGGTTACAATGTTACCAGTAGCAAAGACAGCTGTCCCTGGCCTGACCGATGTGATGGAGTTGGATTTCCTTAAAATATCTAAATGGTTGTTTCAACACTGACAATTTGCTCACTAAGCAAAATTATGTTATTACTTAAAAAGGGCCAAGTGGTTCCGAATGATATGTTTCTTCGGACAAGCATGTGATTATCCTTAACTGATTAATAGATATTTTGAATTGGTAGTCATTTTTATTATTCTTGTAAACTGTGTTATCCTAGCACTAAACAAGCCTCCCGAGGAAGCAGAGTAAGTTTTGTTTCTGAATAAAAAATGAACCCTGTGTACAAGATTCTGTAAATGTTAGATACTTTTCTGATTTTAACTTTTTGGCTGTAAAGTGCTTTTGAAATTCTAAAACATAGCGCCATAAAAGTTTAAACTTATTTCTATAACTACTATTATTATCATTATCATTATTATTATCATTATTATTATTATTATTAACAATAATATTATATAATCTTGTATTAGTTTTTTTTCTCCTTTTCTCTGTAGGTATGTTTTTGCAGCAGTCTACACACTGGAAATGTTACTAAAAGTAACCGCTCGAGGATTCGCCCTACACAGTCATGCGTATCTCAGGGACGCGTGGAATTGTCTGGACTTCGTTGTGGTCATTCTAGGGTTGGAACGATCAATCACTCTAGTTGTTCCTTGCTTGTCCGCAGACAAACGAAAACACATTCTTAACATTTGGTTGAGCGCAGACAAGACTTACAACAAGTCAAGCTCAGAGAACAAAAACCGAGCGCAACTACTGTTAAGGGGCTTTAAGAAAGTTTATGCCCGAACCTATAAACAATGTTCCTTCTATCACGATTACCGGACAGTGTTTCAAAACTTAGAAATTGGGTTATTAGCCGTGAAAAAGTCTGTAGCGGGGGATTTTGCTTTTACTGGAAACACACCTTTTTAAAAAATTGCTGTGTTGGGCATAAAGCGTTAATTTAGTTGAAGAAAGCAAAAAGGGGCACTTGCTGATTAAGAATTCACTACTCCATGTTATCTCCTGTGCAATTCAAATACAAAGTAACATTATGCTACAAGCACAGGAAACAGCAGTTAATTAACTTCTTTTGCGTTTTTCCTGTTGTGATGATAATGTTGAAAGTGTTAGGAAATATAGAGAGAGGCGGGCCGCGACTCGAATATATACTGATCCAATATTTGCTACTTCGTACGGTTATTATGATGACCTCATTTGAAAACATTTGCAACAGCTGTAATTCACGGAAAAGAAATATAATCTGAAAAGTAGTCAACAAACACTATGTTTAACCCAATTTAAAGTAGGTTTATTCTGAAAACTAAATACAGCGTAATTAATTCCCTTTGTCTTCCAGATATGTAACTCTATTCCCAAATGTTGCTAACTTGTCCGGTATAAGAACATTTCGAGTACTGAGAGCTCTCAGAACGATATCGACTTTAAAAGGTAATCTTTAGTTTGAATTGCTACGGTTGGATGAACTGAATACTAATTGCTTGCTGCATAATTTTATACGGCCAAATCAGATGCACCGTTACATATCCTCCATTTTCCATTTCTTAGTTGCTACTTTCTTTGAATTATGAAAAAAAGTTAGCTTTTTCATCGTGTAAATTGTAGGCATTTGAAATATTCAAACAGTTTGTCCTATGCCCATTACACATTTGGAGACTTTCTTAAACGTTTTTCATGGTTCGCATTTTATTGCAGGTCTCCGTGCGATGGTAAATACTCTGATACGATCGATGAAGATGTTGAGGGATGTGTCTGTTTTGTTCTTACTATTTCTTTGTGTTATGGCACTTGTCGGTCTACAGTTATTCGTTGGAGAACTCAGAAACAAATGTGTTTTGGACACAAACGAACAAGCTTCAAACAAAAGTAAGCTTAATCGACAGAAAGGTTAGGATGCTAGACAAACGGTTTCATCCAAATAATTTTTTTTTTCAAAAGCCAGTTCTTGAGCCGCCTTTTTTGGAGTTCTCTTGTTTTACCGGCCATGACGTTTAGTCAAAGTACTTCATCTGTACTAAATGCGCTGTATCTACTCTCTTTTATTCATTTTGTTTGTTTGTTTGTTTGGTTAGTTTTAAACTTAATTATTTATTTATTTACTTATTTATCTATTTTTTATTCTTTATTTACTTATTAATTATGTATTAATCCATCTATCATCTATCTATCTATCTATCTATCTATCTGTCTGTCTATCCATCAATCTATCTATCTATCTGTCTGTCATCTTTCTGATCTGTTAAATGATTTTGAATATTGAATATTTTAATATTTAAAATTAATTGAAGCACGTTTTCTGTAATAAGCATTATTCATTTATCTTTGATTGTCAGGGCTTTTTCTAAGCCGGTGAGTAAGAGTTGTTTCCTTCTACTTTATATTCAATTCAGCTTGATATCCTCTCACACACGTTACTGTTCTTCTTGATTCAGGTGGCTGGTACCTCAAAGACGGACAACCTCTGACATGTGGCAATGGAACACTAGCAGGGTACGAACATGTGAAATACATCCCGGACACTTTAGAAATAATAGAAACCAAGAGAATATAATCCTAAGAGAACGTATCTTCGTATTGCCGCGCGACCAATGATAATTATTTGAGATCTATTTTTAGAAAAGGAG
>JANRMR010157995.1:0-11869 GCA_025434825.1 Bergia sp. 'catenularis' | reverse complement strand
TAGTCAGAAGAATATCAGAAAGTTATCAGTGCGACACTCGGCTTCTTCAATTCATATATCTTCAGCACAAATGAGAAAAATAATAGTTTTCAGGTTTTATCACCATGGGGCTTATTTATTCAAGCATTTTTTTGGGGGGGGCTTAATAAATTTCTAGCTCCAAGAGGGGGGGGTATTAGAGAGCGGGGACTTAATAGAGAGGGGGGGATTATTGGAGAATTTATGGTATATGATAAACTGAAATTTAATATTGTAATGAAAAGATGTATTAACATACTGTCACTAAAAAACAAATATCTAGTGATACAAATTGCATGGTATTGCAAAATTGTTACAATACAAACTGTAAAATCAAAGCAATCACAAGTGTATAAAAGGTTACGCTTTGATCACGATAGGATTAATTATAAAAAGCAGGAGATCAGTAAACTATAGATGTTATATGCTGAAAGCAGTCCTTATAATCAATTTAGCAAAAGTAGTTGCTCAATAAAAGCACGGGTTGCTCTACACGCGAAAGGTTGCTCAGCAACTTCAAACAGATTCGTCAAATTCTTCATCCTAAATTTTCGTCTACCTTCTACTTTTCCACCGTTTTTCCGAGGTATCTGCGTGTTGACAGCATGCAGGCTACGTTACATGGAAAACAATTTGTTTCTTAATTGTAAACTCTTTATCAGAATGTTTTAAATATATCAGTGCAGTTTACTAAATATTTTTTGTGTCCGCAGTAGACTCATGTACCCGTTGGGTAGCCATTTTTAGAATATGTTACCATAGCACAAGCTTAATCTGTTAATTTGTATTAATCTGTTAATTTGTATTAATCTGTAATGCTGAGGATAGCACTGAGTTTTTCATGATGGGACCTCATTAGGAGTGAAAATCTATACGGAAATCTCCCCAGGCTCTCTGACAGAATTAGATCTCGTCGCTTGAGACTGGCTGGCCATAGAGGGGAGCCCAAGCATGCCCAGGCCTCGAGTGGGGACAAAAACTAATATTCATTGATGTCCTCAAAAGAGACACCGGCCTGACCTCTACTGAGGAGATTGCCGCATGCTGCATGCGCAACGGGAATCTAATAAGAGTGTGGAGCAATTTTGCTCGGGGAAACCCGCAATAATGATGATGATGATATTAAAATGATAAATCTGTAATTAATCACATAACACCCGAAAGTGGTAGTTGTGAAGTATCGGCTTTATTTCATTTCAACTCTAAGATTGCTAGGAACCTTTTACACAACTACAAAACTCTTGAATGTAAAAACCTGCGAAAGTACCTTCGGACCAAGAACCGAAGAATTCTCACACCAGTGATTAGCTGAAAAATACTTGCCGAGATTGCAAAACACAACTAGTTTCCAGTACAGTTTCATTGCGCGGAGCCTCGGCGCGCGGACAGCCCTGGGAACAAGGTTGTAAAAAATTTGCAAACTCATCCGCCATTTTGAAGAAAAAGTGCCCATAAGAATTTTTTGTTTTTCCAATTCTTTCCCACTTGTTGAGACGTTTATATGAAATGCCTGGCCCAGAAGAATCCATCACGAAGGTTGTTGTACATCCGATTGTTTTGCTGAGCGTAGTCGACCACTTCAATCGCATGGGAAAAGTTGGAAGTCAGAAAAGAGTTGTCGGAGTTCTGCTGGGGTCACGACGAAAAGGAGTTCTTGATGTTGCGAACAGTTTTGCTGGTATGTATCAGCTTTTGATTTGAATGGTATAAAACCTGAAATGAAGTTAAGACGTATATTTATGACTGGTTTTATGAGTTTAGAAAAAGGTGGAATATATAGCTGTAATATTTGACACCATGAGTTTTATTTGACAGAACATTTTCGTGCCTTTTGAATTTGATTTGATTTCACACGACACGTGCTTTTTGGTTGATCTTCCGGCGTTTCTTAATTTAATGGCTCATTTTTTGTTTCTCCTTTTTTTAAGTGCCATTCGACGAAGATGAACGAGACCAGAGTGTGTGGTTCCTCGACCATGACTATTTGGAACACATGTACGCTATGTTCAAGAAAGTGAACGGTGTGTTCTCATTGAACTCAGTACATACAAATCTAAATTAAAATAATAGATTTACAGCTATAACAGAGTCCTGTAAGGGGTAAATTCCGACAAGCGACACAGCCTTCAATGGGCGACACGTGAAATATATGTTAAATATTGTAATCAAAGTGATTATTGTAGCTTTTATGGAGGCTTAAGGAGTTTAGGTATCCACTCAATTTTCCATCATGTAGTATTATTCCATCCTGTACGATTATTTGGTACTGCAAAGTATTGTAAAAAGTTTGAGATTTGGGAAACTAGCAATAATTGACCCAATTCTCCATTTTTAAAAATTAAGAATCATGGATAAATCCAGTTAGTGTAAGTGACTCCAGAACTAGTTCATTCTGCAAGATTTTAGCTCAAGGCACTTCATTTTTTTTCCTACTTTTGTCCTTGCTTATGTAACCAAGTATTTTTATATTTTCAAAAGTATCTGACTGACATTTTATTTTCTTTAATCTAGCTCGAGAACGAATTGTTGGTTGGTATCACACAGGGCCCAAGCTACATCACAATGATGTTAAAATTAATGAGCTTTTGAAGAGATACTGTGCAAACTCTGTAAGTACTGTCCTTCTTATGGTAGGCTGTTGAAAAATCACAGAATTTCATTTTCAAGTTTCTCTTTGAACCTTAAATACCATAATTTGGTGAATACAAAGCCCTGGAATTTTATTTTCTTCCTGGAAACTCATAGAACTTTAGGCTTAACTCCTGTTAAATTGAAAAAAAATCCCATGCTTTCTGTTGGTTTTTCGATTTTTGTGTTTTGGATGTTTATTAGAATCATCAGCTTTCTGATGACCAGGGTTTTCAGTAAGAGCTGGTTGCCAGCAAAACCTGCTGGCTAATCCACATGAATTCGCTGTCTACTGTCAATTTAGAAAACCTGCACAATTTACAATTAACATTTGGCACAAGACGTTCCCTCTTCGTCTACTCCTCAGTTCTTGTTGAAAACTCTGGCAAGGCAAATTCTTTATATTTTTGTTTGATGTGGTTTCAAAATACTCCTGGAAAATTCTCAAAATACTCCTGGATTATCCTGGGTTTCAAAATTAAAAGATGCATGAATCCTGATTTATAAAAATTGATACATTGTATTTTAAGATCACCATTTCAATATTTGATGTATTTCTGGGGCAGGTTCTAGTTATCATTGATGCTAAACCCAGGGATCTGGGACTGCCGACTGATGCGTATGTGGCTGTTGAAGAAGTTCATGATGTGAGTTGATTTTTTACAATAAATTTAACACACTTGACTTGTAACAAGTTATATTAATTTAATAGTTATATTCGTAAGTACTGAGGGTGTAACTTCCTCAGTGTTAGCGACCCTAAGCAACTCACGACATGGATGTCTGAAGGGTCGACCAGAAGTAAAAATACCAAATTAGCGGTCACTGCGCATGTCTAAACTTAAAAAGCAGTCAACATCCACATGAAGATGACCGATGACATTGTGTTCTGGTGGCATCCACTAAGTGAGGTGAACATGAGGTTTTACTGATTGTATTCCTGCTAGGAATCCATAAGAAGTATTATTTTGTTCATTTGGGGATGATCAGGAAATATTTCTAGAGTGATATGGTATATGTCGTACCGTGTCTTGTCTCACTGGCTCAGAATCTCAACTTTTGCTCTGCTTTTACAACACTAAAATGTGATATTTCTTTCTTGCTGTTCTTACATATAAAGTCTCATAAAAATTTTGAATGAAATTTTATTAAGTCAGCCTCAGCTTGTTTTTATTTTGTTTTTAGTTTTAGGCCACTTCAGCCTCAATATTCATATCTAGTTTGTTCAATCTTGTAAAAAGGCGTAATCATTCTAAATTATATTTTTCTAAGGTTTTCACATGCTTGTTTCAAGTGGAACGAGCAACATGTTGATCTGTCATGCAGGGAGCTTCGAATTTTGTTATGTGAATCTTATAAATTAAACCAAGGAGCCGAGAGAGCGGTCAAGCGTGGGAGATTGTTGCAGGTTTAATATGTCTTTCTTATGCACTCTGAACTGAGCCAGACACTTTGAACCATCCATTTCTTCAAGATCAAAAGGTGCATACGAATCGTATGAAAAGTCGGGATTATTTTACTTGTATAAGAAACATAGAATCAGAAATTCTTCGTTGCCAATTTAATCCTGATCATGAGAAAACAGATGCGAGCTTCTTTGAAGTAAGTCATAAATAGTATTTATAAGCTGAGAACGAAACTAGAAATCGGTTGTTTCGAAAACGAAAAAAATATTGTGGCTGACGCTCACACTAGTGAGTTGCTTAACTTCCAATTTCCTGCCAAGAACAATGACGGGACGTGCGTCCACTGATGTCACACACACATCGTCGTCATGAGCAAAATCATGACTGCTTAAGGTCGCTATTGCTCATGTTCACACAACTTCCTGCAAATTTACCAGTTTTTCCCAACAAGAAGAAAAACCAGAATTTGGTGGACACCACCTGTACCATATGTTTTGTAACTTAGATTATTGTTGTATGTTTCAGCAAAGCTCAGTTTTAGCAACACCTACATGTACTGTCAGTGATAACCCTTATTAATCATATTGGTCCCTGCAAACTGATGAACCTTCTACAGAACAACTGTTTTTTACCCTCCAACTTGAAAGAAGGTCACTCTTTGTTTGTCCTCTACACTTTGACCTGTCTGGCGTAGATGGCCCTACTAGGAACTCAAAACTCCAGTCGGCATAGCTCTACACAGGGCATCTAATAAAGTGTGATAAAAAGTTGGAAATTATGCAGCATCACAGGGCTCATTATGCGACAAATTATGCGATTTTTTTAGCTTAAATTTAAAGCTGTTATACTGGGTCTTAGGGTTGAAAACTCTTTCCTGTACTGTTAAAAAGACATTTTGCACACAGAGGAGCAATAGTAAGAATGCAACCTCAATTTTATTAAATATTCTAACTTGTTGAATGCCACCTCCAGGGATAAGTCAAACATTCACAAGGGAACTTGTCATTGTCAATAACTACATGTATATTAATACAATAACTTCTTGACTGTACATGGATCATCATTGACTTTTCGCTCATTTTACTGCTGTAATTTTACTTGGAAGATGAGCACCTTTCTTCTCAGAGGTTGTAATTAATTATAGCAGATTTAACTAAAAACTTATCCATCATGATAAATTTGTAACTTAAAAGCAGTTAAAAAAGGAAATAATTTTCATCGAGCAAGCATCAAATCATACTTTCCCATGAACAAGCAATAAAGTGGAATATATCAACGATTCTGAATGGCCAATATTGCAGGCATTGTTTTTGTTCTGCACCAATAAGCATGCACTTTAGAATGAAAATCAGTACCAGGCCCCTGGCATGTGAAACTGTGCAAGAACGCCTAGATGTTGGTTCTGAAGTGCAGTTGTTGTTTTGTCGCGATTCATTCGGTCTTGCGGTGTTTTGAAAGGTAAATTGTCATGAAATGGCATTTTAATGCTGTAAAACACAAACTATCATGATGAGGTTGTAACCTTTTTATTGTCTCCTACTATGCTCTTAGCACAAATTATGTGGGATTGTGCAGAAAATTGTGAATTATGCGATACAATGCGATTTTGGGTCAATTGTGCGGGATTGCACCATCGCCTAATGTCAGAGGCCCTGTCTACATGTTCAAAACATACAAACCACCCTACCATGATAAGGTGATGGCTTTGTCTGGTGAAGTCTACCACTTCCATGTACTATAAAATTAACTGCAACTGGTTGGCCATTGGCAAGCATTTGATAAGATAAACATAGTTTTACTGTTTAAAATGGGATAATCAAATGTTTCTGATGTTAATGTTTACATATTTTAGAAACTACATGTGGTGTTTTAGGTTTTAGGATTTTAGTTTGGTTGTTTTTGTAGTTGTACAGGTTGTAAGCTTAGTTATACATATTAATTTTATATTATTTTATATTATTCATATTTCATTATAGTTTTTAAGTATTTGCAATTATATTCAGAGATAGAAATTGGATTTTGTTTTCACTAGACATCCAGACTAGTAATCACTCAGGTTTACTAGTCCTCCCCATTTTTTACTAGACAGCCTGTTTTTTAAAATTTAGTTTAAGGTATCTGTATCTCAAATCTTTTTTATTTGGTTTTTTACAACTGAAACTGCACAAAATTTAAAAAGAGATCTGCAATTCATGTGCACTCAACTAGAGGCAGAAGCAACCTCCAAACCCCTTAATTTCAAAACAAAGTCAGCTCAGAGAACCTTCTTGTACAGAGCAATGAAAATATGGAATGGACAATGAACTAAAATGTCAGAAGTCCCTGACCCATTTTAAAAACATTGAAACAGCGCATGCTCAATGATTTTATTAAAGCAAATTAAGTTATACATTTTACACCGCTCATATTTTCATATTTTTATAAATGTTATAGTTATATATTTACTATCCTTTTGCATTCAGTCCTAATGTTTCTCTGTTTTAGCATATTTTAATATAAAGATGTTAAATGTAATGGAATTTTACATGTAAAAGCCTGTAAAGGAAATTTCAATAAAGTATGTACTGTATGTCTGTAAATAGCATGGAAACTGTGCATTATATAAATTAAATATTATTATTATTATTGTTAACTATTATTATTATGATGTTGATGACAATTAAAACAAGCAACATTTATTGTGTTTTACCATGATTACGATTTCTCCCCAGGATGGCACGCCCACGACTAAGACATTTGAACACATTCCAAGTGAAATAGGAGCAGAAGAAGCAGAAGAAGTTGGTGTGGAGCATTTATTGAGGTCAGTAGGATAAACACTATTTTTTCTGTTTTCCCTGGTTCTCAGATGTTCTGTATTTACGCATTAATGTTAAAACTTATTGATGTATTAATATAAATAAAACAATCTATTTGTGCACTGATGTAACAAGAACAATGTAACTACATATAAACTAGAACTACATGTACAGGTATGTTATTGTGATAAAAAATAGAGAATTAAAAAAAGGTGTCCCATTTTGAAAAATGGTGACAGATGCGTTTCCAGGCTCCATTCTTAGGGAATGCAATGAAAGTGATTGAGTTGGGGCACAACACTGCAACCACTAAACATCTTTTTTGTGATAGTGGCTTGCCAAAATTCAAATTGAGAGAATGGGTAAAACTTAATCTCATGAACAGATGTTACATGTACTTGTAGCTTTGTGAACAAAATTATTGATTTTTAACTGCCAATATACATAATTGGTAACAGTTTTTTGTGAACAAACTAAATTTTTTTCATATCCCTTTAAGGAAACAGGAAAACAGAGAATGGAAGGTCATAATCTGAAATATTTATCTTTATTAAATCTTTACTTTGGGGTACATGTAGTTGATACAAGAGCAGATGATCAAGTTGTTTTTTTTGCATCACCAACAAACTTTTTCTAGTTTTAAAATATCGTCGATTCCTGCCACCAATCAAATTTGATATGTGTTATAGGGACATAAAAAACCTGACCGCAGGAACATTGTCGCAGCAAATCACAAACCAGCTGACCTCATTAAAAGGGTTACATTCACGACTCCAGGACATAAGGGACTATCTTGAGAAAGTGGCCACTGGAAAACTTCCAGTCAACCACACAATTATCTATGAGCTTCAAGATGTGTTCAATTTGTTACCCAACTTGAACTTGGAGGAGTTTGTAAAAGATCTGGCAGTGAAAACAAACGACCAGATGCTGGTTACGTATGTTGCCTCACTTGTTCGTGCCATCATCGCCCTTCACAATCTCATCAACAACAAGGTTGCAAATAGAGATGCAGAGAAAGATGAAGCGACTAAGAAAGAGGAGAAGAGTAAGGAGAAAGACAAAGATAAAGAAAAAGACAAAGACACAAAAGAGAAAGACAGCAAAGACAAGGCCAAGGCCAAGGACAAGGGTGATGGCAAGCAGAAGTCATGAGACTCTTCATCTCAGTCATTGGACTCTAGACTTGTAATACAGTTTTCCTTACACAGATATAGAATTTTGTCTTTAATACCAATTACAGACATATTTGTTATATTTGTGGTTCAGTGTACAAAGACTTGAATTAGCCAAGTTCTTTTGACTTTTTGGTCGAGTGGTTGGTTTTGCAAACTGACCTTTGCATGTGATATTGACCACAACATATTAATTATCTGATCAAGTCATGTACAAATGTCACTTTCTGATGTTCTCAGAGACCCTACAAACAACAGAAAGAAGTTGTATGAGAAAGGGTAAATGCACTGTCTTGTTTATTTCAACAACCTTTAATAGAACACTCTCGGGCTCATACAGATGTCTTTGCTGCAATTCTTAGAACAAATTAAAAATAGTTTCAGCTTCGGTTCACTGACTCATTCACTCAATCTTCTTTGAGCCCATGCACATATAAGGCCATAACCAGAGACCAGTTCTGTTGTCTGTCCTTAGTTATGTTCGTCAATTGCTCCAGGTGAACCCATTAGCTAGCATCTCCTTCTCAACTTCCCTCTGCTAGATCTCTCGGCCTTCAGTCAGACTTTGTTTTCAGATGGAGTCCAACACATAGCAACTGTGGGGATGGCATATGGTTCCATCCTGAGGACATGGTCAATCCAGTGTCACCTTTATTTTCTCAGGTTCACATTTAGAATAATCGTTATTAGCAAATAAAGAACCAGTGAATAGTGCACTCTGGCTGGCTGCTTGATTTTAGATTTTAGACCTTTTCATGCACTCTGATTGGCTATTCAATTTTGGAAAACTCAGTGCTTTTTGAGTGCATGGTTCAGTACTAAAGGGAGTTTTCAGTGTTTCTTTTCATTAAAATCTGAAGTTTCCTAATTTTTTCCCACTGGTTTGGCATATACTAGTACAATTAATTCTTCTTCTTAGTGTTCATGATGAGCTAGTAACCTCTACTTCAGATAACAAATGCTTGTGTTCTGTTATGTGTAGAAATAAATACAAATTGGTCAGAACAATACAGATTGAATATGGCAGAAAGAACAATTAGCCATGGTCACTTGTAATTAAAGATTTTGACAAAAAGTGCATTATTAAGTTTTTACTTTATTTGTTTCCTCTCACCCAACTTTTGGTGTTGTGAATCTCTGAGATGACTTTTCAAACAACCCAAGTGGTTGTGTGGTATTGAACATAAGGTTACTGGTGTATCAGTTAAATTGCCAGTAACTCTAAACTTGCCACAGGTCGACTCACAACTCATGTGAGACGAATTTTCCAAGGAAAAATTGGTGAGTTGACTTGTGGAAAGTCTACAGTAACTCTAGAAAGACCTGAAAATTTTTGAAAAAAACTAACAATTCAAAAAAAATTTCTAAACTCTGGACAACTGAACTGTGACACTAGTGTCACTCCAACACCATAATGGGGTTGTTCATTGTCGTTAATCAGCATGACATTTGGCTTCAATACACTGGCGCCTCTCCATCACTGTCACATTGCCCTTTTCCTCCTTACCAAGGTCACTTGAGATAAAAAAAAAAACTTGTTTCAGGTTCATGTTCTTTGAAACTTTGAATTTGATAAAAGAGATTCCAGACCCTGAAAGTCCTTAAAATTGTTGGATGTTGAAAATCCTTGAATTACCTGGTTTGACACCAGCAAGTTATTACAAATTTTTTAAACCTTTGATTTAAAATCAGTTAATACGAAAGCCAGCAGCACCGAGTCGAGACTGAAAACACACGAGCCCGACCCCCAAAGCAAATTTGTTGCCTACAGGAAGTAAGTTTTGACCCATCTGAATCAGGTTAAGTGTCCGGTTGTTGCCACATTACACATGTTTGCTTGTTGAATGGGCACTGATGACCAATGGTTAATTGTGCAATGCTAGTTACTAGATGCAGAATAAAAAACCTTAATTTGGAAGTTGTTTAACTAGAACACTGTTTGGTGTTTACAAGAAAAATATGGAAAACCTTGAAGTTTAAATTAACGCACAAGGTCTTTGAATTTATTGGAAAAGGTCCTTGAAAGTCTGTTTTTCATATGTTTGGGTTGGGGGTGATCATTATAGACTGAGCGCTTATTATAAAAGTCCGCTTGCACAAAAATCAAAATCAGTCTCGATTAAGTTAAGATTTTTATTACTGATGCTTTATCTAACAACCATTAACAATCATTTAAAATTGACAGTAAGCAATCCTTTAAAATTGCGCTTGCACAAAAATCAAAGTCAGTCTCGGTTAAGTTAGAATTTGTATTACTTTAGCTACAAATGCTTTATCTAACAACCATTAACAATCATTTAAAAAATGACAGTAAGCAATTCTTTTAAGTTCTGCGACAGCTAGCTATCTCGGTGGTTCTGGACTTCCAGCCAGCCACAAACGCGGATCCTCTGTTTTCGGTTCAAAGACCCGCGTTCTCCTTTGACACCTTTAGCCATTCCCTGTGTGAATGAAATGAAAAGAATTGATAAATACGTCAATCTGAGTCACCCCAATTGCCGTGCGGGCTGGGACATTGGGCCTAATGCCCGAAATGGATTTTGATCTTGGCAATCAAAGGCGAAAGGTTTGTTCCCGAAGCGGGAGATTTAAATGTTACCACAGCGTGGCAAGAAGTTGAAGTTTCGAGACAAAATTTTCGCCGAACGGAGTGGTAAGCTCGTAACTGCAGAATGATTGCACAGCAACATCAGGATGGATAAAATATCACGGAAATGTATTCCTAAACTCACAAACATTTGTATGCGACAAGAAAATGAGCTTATAAAATGCCAGAGTGTGAAACTCCAAAAGGCTACCACAATAAAGCTGAGGAGCATTAGTTCGGAGGATTAGTTCGCCGTCCTTTCTTACAGGTAAGTGCTAGTGTGACTCAACAGTGAAATGTCAAATATGCTAAACAATGAATGTTGCTGAGAGACACCGGGTGAAGGCTGGCTATTCTAAGGCCCCGTACAAACTATCTCAAAAACAGCTTTGACTAATAATAGCGGTGCGCTGCTTTGGAATAGTCTTTCATGCGGGTTACAGCAAGCAAGCACTTTTTAAAGTGGTTTTAAAGCGGGCTGCAGTAACCATTTTTCATATGGGCAGGCGTTCCTTTTCCTTCTCTCCTCCCCATTCTCCTCGCGGCTCGTTTCTCCCCTCTCGATTGACTGGAACGCCGAGCTACGCAGGCTATATTTTTAGCTTTTTTAAAAAGATCATACAATGTGGTGGCACGGCTCTCTTGGAAAGCAGGCTGACTTGTATGTATATTCATTATTGTAATTGTACTATTGTTATTATTATTATTATAAGGCAGAGTTTATAGCATATTTTTGCATTACTATATTTATTTGTAAGACCTGATGAGACTACCGTGGTTAAAAAAATAAATAAATTTGTTAATCCGCGGACCAACTTCTGTACTAAGTCATGTCGCTCAGGTTCTTCAATACTTCGTTTTCATTTTATTGGCACGTTTTGAGCACTTTCAAAATTTAGCAGAAATATAATATTGACATAGCCCTCCTTATGTATATGGGATATTCGGTTTTATTGCCATAGACTTTTTGGTCTGTCATATATATTGAATATCTACAGTGACAACTTGATTTGTTAGAGTCGAACAAGAATGTTTTTGAATTTTTTTGTTTTTTCAGCGAATAAATTTCACAGTTACAGTCTGACTATTTCTTGGAAAAAAGTACAACACGAATAGGCCTAGGCTCGACAGGTCTAAACAACAAAGTTTGAAGTATTTTCAGTGTTTTTGGATTTGTTTTGTACGGTGGCCCAAAAGGGCCACGGCAATTTAAACTTGCTCACGGCAATTTGAATTTGTTCACGGCAATTTAAACTT
>JANRMR010157884.1:0-12409 GCA_025434825.1 Bergia sp. 'catenularis' | reverse complement strand
TCTTCATCACTATCATTATCATCATTTTTATCATTATCATCATCATCATCATGGTTATTTTTATTAGTGGTTCTTTTTTTCAATGTGCATTCTCTCGGCTTTTACCTGATACCTAAAGTTTTAGATTTCTGTCAATCACGATTGTTTTGTTTTTTTAAAAACTTACTGTTAATGATCACAGATTTGAAATAAACGCCCCCTTGAGGTCTTAAAAGAAATGAGCTCCCAAATATAATCGAAGTCTAGCTGTAAACAAGGTGGATATAAGCCAGTTTCCTAATCATGCGCAGAACAAGTTTAGAGTTTCAGCTGGGAAAACCACAATTTTCAAACATGACAGATTGGGCAAAAATATAAAAAAGATCGATAATTTCTAACAGAATGTTATAGAATCATGTAAAGAGGGACACCACAAAAACACCTATTTTGCTCTGTGCATGATTGAAAAACTGGCTTATTAAAGGAAAACAGAATGACGAGACAGTAGAGCAAAAGATAGTATTTTAATCAATTTAGTGTTGTACAACAAAGTTATGATGAACATTTTCAATCACATGCTACAATATATGACGATCGAGGGGTAAATGAACATGTATTTCAAATGATTATTTTTAGTTCGAATAAAATTTGTCAATTCCTACATCAGTATTTCCTCTTTCATTCCCAGTCTACTTCGCCCTTATCTACCAAAATTCACCACCATTTGTTGTTTCCTTTGCTCAAAATACCTTCAGAGTTGGCCACGGAAGATTATGACGATACACGTAGTGTGTGTTTCCTAACCTTTTTCTCGAGCTTGCAACTCTTGAATGCTGTCCGAAGGTTGCATAACGTTTCTCCTTAATTCAGGGCTCGAAATTAACGCTGTCGCGGTGGCCCCAAGACATCCCTACGGACTAGTAACGTTTGAAAAGTGGTGACTCGGTAGGACCAGCAACTCTCTTAAAAAGTCACTTTGTGAATTCTGTTAATGAGAAAATACCTGGTCAATATTTTGATGAACGAGAAAAAAAACTATTAGTAACCCAGACAGTGTTAACTTATGACATCCGTGAATTCGACGAGGATGAGACTGCCCAGTTAAATTTTTCACTTTGGGCCAGTGCACTTTTATGCTGGGACAGTAAGTTTTGAATTTTGCTGGCTTGATGGGCCAGTGACCTAAAATGCTTTTATGTCAAGCCCTGTTAATTGTTATTGTAAGGCGCCACTGGGCATAGGGAAGTGGCGCTATATAAAAGTTAGGTTGGTAATTATTATTATTATTATTATTATTATTATTATTATTAGTGTTTTTCATTATCTTATTACTCCATGTAGATAGCTTTTCAAAGAGGTGGAGCATTGATTAAAAAAGCTCGATGTTGGAGTCTGTGGTCGTCTATTTTTTCTGCTTATTTCATACATAAAGTTGCTACAATCAGCTAAGGCCCACAAATAAAACAGGAAAACTCTTTACGAGTACATTTGGCAGTGTTCACCAGCAGTTTACGTTTTCGTCAACCGTAGTTATGAAGTAAACTACTGGAATTTAGCTAGGGCTATGTTTTCAGCACAAAAATGAACATCTGGATCTTACTTACATAACAGTGGGTTGTTTTGTAAGAGCTGAAATATCCTCTAGTAGAATGTCTAGAGACTAACTCGACCGTTTAACGCCACTGACACTGTGAAAAAGGAGGCCTTGAAATGTTCAACCTCCGGCAAGGCCAGAGATTGAACCGGGACCTCGGGTTGGCAGTTGGAGACCTAACAAAGTGAACCAATTACGTTCGTACTCGTTATCATATTCACACATTTTGCAGGGCTTGGCTGAGTGGCATGTTAGGAAATTCATTGGAGTCGGCTGTCGAAAGCCACACTGAGCTCGGGAGGCCGGCACTAATTTAACATCCCCACAGACGCTTCTTTCCCTTCGTAGTACCAAGTTGCTGACATGGAAAAGCATTTCACTTAAGAAACGTGCTTTTCTGAGGAAGAGATTCCTCGTTGCGAAGGAACATCATAAAGCGTCTGTGGTGATGCTAGTAATTTTCACAAGCCCCCCTGGATATAAGCTCTTCCTCTGTTGATGAGCCCACATAAACCTTTAGAAGACTTGTATAAGCCCAGGGCTTGTGCATGGGCGAGGTTTCACGATATATAAGATATATGCTTGATGATGGCAAATGAGGAATGGTTTGGGGCAAATGATGGTGATTAAAAGCGCTGGATACTGAGAGCGAAAGGAAGCAAAAGACCACAGGAGGGGCGAGAGTAACGAGTTTTTCGTTCCTCTGAAGATGTCAATCAAACACAGCAACGCCTATGCCAATAAATGTAACTAATCAAGCGCGTGTCTGGCAACAAAAGCAACCAGTCACAAGAGAGTCAAAAATAAATGTTCTAATCAAAGCGTCTCTGTCAACAAATGTAACCAATCGCAAACTTGTCTACCATCAAATGTAACCAATCATAAGTGAGTTTAGCAGTTTGATGTAACCAATCACAAACGTGTCTGGCAACAAATTTTATAGCCAACCATGAGTGTCTTCGGCAACAATGTAATTATTATCGACTCTTAGGGTATGGAATCCCTTGTACGCAGAATGAGTATCAAATGACGCAAATAAAACGAAATTACAATTTGGGAAAAATTGAATATCTCAAATCAAACACAAAGCAATTTCCTAAGGCAGTTGGTGACGCAAGTGTAGCAATTTAGCTTAACACTCAATCAGTATGAACCAAAGAGTGATTTTGCATATTCTGTTTTAGTTTAATTATTGAACTGATAGTATAGAATTATAGTGTTCTATTTAGTTGTGAGGTGCATATATAGTTGGGCGCGTGAGAGCAAGCAGTTTAAAATTAATTTTCTTCGCCCCCTTCTCTATGCAAGATAAAAAATACGGTATCTTTCCATATATTGAAACACTTATTCTCCGCAATATCAGTGCCTGGAGAAAAACACTCAACTCCCAGCCCTTCAGAGGCAGTAAGAGTCCACGCTTACCACTAGTCAACACTAATTAAGGCAGGTTCCCAACTATAGCAACCAAATCTTTGTTCCACCAATTAAACCCGCTTAATTAGCAATTTGTGTCGTGTTGAGTGAAATATAAAAGAAACTATCTTTCTACTCATTTGTTTTTTTAGCATCCTTCAGAAAAACAACTATGCCTCGGCTACCGATAAAATTGAAAGTAGCTCGAGGCTTTAAATATTGTTTTGGGATTAAAGTGACTATAAAGAGGAACAGTGAGAATAATGGAAGAACAACCAGAAATGAGAGTGAGGGGTCGATGAGCGATACTACTCGCTCCATCAAACCGAATGCCATGAAAGGCCCTGGCAAACATGAACCAAAGGTTATTGTGGTAGTACTAGGAGATTGTGCAGATAAAAGTCTGGAGAATGACCAGAAGAGCTGCCACACTGACGAACGAACCGACTACTATAATCCCAAGTCAGCGACATGTCTTCCCGCCCGAAGGGTTCCAACGGAAAACAACTACAATCATAGCAGGTTAGTTCAAGAACGAAGAGGGGGTTGTGGTTCACAAGCCCAGCATCTTGGTTTTTACAGCCATTACCCCTTCCTTCACGAGTGCGTTTCAACCAATCGCATATCTTCTCGTCAGAAAATCCCAAATGCCCGACACTCCACACAAGTAGTTCGCAGCGGTTCGGTTAAGGAGGGAAGATCGAAGTGTCGTTTTAAGAGTTCCACAGAAACTCCGCTGACTGAAGAAGAACTTTCTGCTTTGGAGCTCGATATCAACGAGCCTCTTGATGTTCTGGGAATTATGATCAACAGGCTGATGAAAAGGAATTTTGAAAAATAGACTTTTAATATTGTGCTTTGCGTATTTTATATTCTGCTCACATCCTGTAGAATGTACTAAACAAGCAAGCTGATGAGTCCAGTAGGACTTGTGGAAAATATTCAACCGTCTGTGTAATTTCATATTTTCTTGTTTAATTGCTCAGGTAGAAGATCCACCCTTTCCATCAAACGCAACAAGAAAACTATATATTTTATGTATGGAAGCGTGTAGTAGGAAATCTGTCTTATGGGAATATGTCACAGAAATGTGTGATGATTCCTGTAATTTCAATAAACGCCGTTACTTGTGACTTGTCATTATCAACCAGCACAATCCCTTGATCGGATCCTTAATAATTAAATGCTCACCAGAAAATTGCAGTGTTCGACGAATGAAAAAAAATATACAATGTTTCGCAGAAATATATGTCAGCTTATTAACGTTTTTATATAGGTAGCCAAAGCTCTGATTTAGCCTTATCAGAATATGAGTTCTATTGTGTAACGCCATTTTGGATCGAATTTACAGTTAACGAAAGTAACATGAGAACCGCACTCAGAAGAAGTTTGTTACAGTTTTGAACTTCAGGTGGCGAAAGTTTAGTCAAAACTTCAATACTTCTTTAAGCATTTTGAAGACAGCGGCAAGTCGGTGAGTCTCTCTCATTTAAAAATTATTTGTCTGCTTCCAAACGCACAGGCTAAAATTGCATGAAAAGCAAAGTAGTTGTTACACGATGTTCTTTCGAAATATCGAAATATAGGGTGCAAAAGGCGAAGTTAGAGATTATTTATTTCCTTGACTCAGAGGTGGAGCAGACGGTTAAAGTTTCAATACAAGATTTTGAACTTGTCATCCGGAATTTTGAAATCTACAACGAAATTCTTGTGATTATGGTTTACACGCCACTTCCGTTGACTGTAAAGGGCTTTGTATGAGAACTAGTCGTTCGGGCTGTTACATTCAACAAACATATCTTCTCGTTGCACTTACTTCTCTAATGTGTGTCCATTTGTATCCGTAAGGAATCTAGGGTCACTTTGTCCGTCATTATTTCCTGTGATATCCTCAGGCCGTAAACCTAACCAGAAAGTTGGGATACTGTTGGTGTTTGGGTGACTGAATTGCTAGGCACTGGTGTCCCTTCCATCACTGGATAGGTGGGCCGAGGGCACCCGTCGGCGTCTGGAAGCAGGTTCAGATGACGTTGATTGCGGCTTAGTTTACCACTCCGGATCTAGACTACATAAGACCTTAGAGTACAACTGTTCCCTCCGTCTGTTTCTCTTTTATCCAAACTTGGTCACCAGTCTGGAGTATTGGGAGACTCTTCACATTATGTCGGCTTTGAAAGTGGGGTTTCTTGGTATTCTATCAGAGTAGGATATGGGTCTTGAGCTTTCTTGAGCAAAATCTGTAAGCCCATACTGCTCGCCTAACTTTCTTGTTTGTTTGTGAAAACTTTGGATTCACTGTGATATGGGTAAAGCCATATTCTTCTGCAAAGTTTGCAAAACTAGTGTCACAGAGCTGTGGGCCGTGATCGGACCAAACCTGGTTTGGGATGCCATGCCGAGCGAACATAATATCAGGTGATGTAGTGCGAGACAACCTCGCTACTTCCACGTAACACGAGAAATAACCCACAACAAGTAGATATTGCTGGTCCTTTAGCTCAAATAAATATTTAGCCACTTTCTCCCAGGGTCTGTCTGGGAGTTCTGTAGGTGTCACTGGCTCTGATAAATTGGAGGTGAGTTTGATGCAAACTCTGCAATTCTGAACAAGTTTCTCAAGCTGTTTATCAGCTCTCTCCCTGCACTTCGTCATACATTGGTGAGCCTTATGGATCTTATCCAAGGTTTCCAGACGCATAGAGGATGGAATAACAAGCCCGGAGGGCATTTCAGAAAAAGTCCCTGGTTTACAATGAACTCTCTCGCATTGAACAATGGCCAAAGTGCTCCCTGGAGATTGCGTTTCTCTGGGAAACCGACTAAGCGGCATTTCATAACTGCCCTTGTCACCTTGTCTTGCTGCTGTTCAACTCTTAGTTATTTAGTAAACTGTAATTTTATACAAAGGTACAGCTTTGCAAGCATGATTATTATGAGCTCTCCTTCAAACACGAGACAACACAACCCTAACTGTAAAAACATCACTGGACTGTGTTACTCTAGCCCTTCTAATGCAACTCCTATGCAAGTGAAATGTGCTTTAAACATTGCAAAAAATAGAGTCTAACATGTTCTTCGCAGCAGTAGCCACGCGCATGAATTTAACTTCCTCTTATAACCGACCACAAACCCTTACAAACAAAAATAAACTGACGGCTTCCAACGGGATTTTACGTTACGATACTGGTATTAACTGATCGATTTATTAACTACGTTAAACACAAGACACGTTAAGAGAACGTGTGCTGGTTTGTCCATCTCATTTGTTTTCATGTTTTTTCCCTTTCATTAAATGTGTCTGTTTCATTATATCTCGGACTTAACAAAAAAAATGTCCATTGGTTTATGAGTCAATGAAAAAGGTTAAGGTTGGGTTTTATAAGGTTTATGGATATGTTTCAGGTTGGGTTTGGATTCACAATTTACAACAAGAGTTTTGAGTCATGGAATCATTAGCGTTAGGGCTGCGACTAGGATTAGGGCAGGTAAATATTTATGTATCTTAGGCTAAAGATTCTAATGTTCAGTAGTGTGTTTTATAACAATGGTCACATGTCTAAATCACATACTTAAATATTCAAACGATAGAACTTTGGAAACTGATCACAGAATCATTAGCGTTAGGGCTGCGAATAGGATTATGGTAGGTAAATATTTATGTATCTCAGGCTAAAAGTTCTAATGTTCAGTAGTGTGTTTTGTAACAATGGCCACATGTCTAAATCACATACTTAAATATTCAAACAACAGAACTTTGGATAATAATAATAATAACAACAACAACAACAACAACAATAATAATAATAATAATAATAAATCTTTATTAAAATAATATCGGTAAAAATACATACCAATAAAATACAAGACTGTAAGATTCTTAACACTATTTAAAATATATATATCTTAATTAATTGATTGCTTACTTATGCTTAAAATGGAGTTTGTTGACAAAAGAGTTCTTACACCGCTCGGTACGACATTAGGCAACAGGCTACCCACTGTTCTCAGACTACGTGGCATAGTCAGACTTCTCCACTAAATCGTAGATGTCAAAGGGGTATGAGATATAACTACGTTTGTAACAACGGCGAAGACTCCTTAGAACAAATAAGCACCTGTTGGCTTCAAGCAACTGATTCTTGAAGTGTTCACTAATCCTGGAGCTACTCTCGAACGTTATGCCTAGTATCTTAAGCGAACTTAAGCGAGCAGATCACTGGAAAACTGAAAAATGATCACTGAATTATTATGGTTAGGGCTACGACTAAACTGGAAACTGATCAATGAATCATTATGGTTAGGGCTACGACTAATATTAGGGTATAGTTCATTTATTTAAGAGTTGCAATGCCCATTGAGCGTGTTTTATAACACTGGTCACATACATCAATTACCCAATTACACAACACAAGCAGGCCAAGCTCAGATGGTTGGTGCGCGACCTTCGGAGCTGGAGCTCCCCAGTTCGACTCTCGGTGACTCTAACATCTGCTTCGATTTCCCTCTGATCTGTGTAGCTTTAGCTTTAAATACCCGTAAAACAGAGCACTGACAGAGGGAGGGGGTAAAATGCGCTCCGAGGGCCACCAAGTTTATCAGTTGTATTACTGTCACGTGTTACCCTCGTTAAAGAAAGTCGCTTTACCTTTACTTTTGAAACATGGAAATTTGGAAATGGATCATTAAGTCATTAGGGTTAGGAATACGACCAGAACAAAGATTTTTTCTTCATGTATGAAAAATATTTAATGTCTAAAAAGTGTGTGTTTAGCACTGTTTATCATTCTATCATTCTAAGACGGGCGCCAAGAATCGTCTTTCCAGACATGCCCTACAGCAAAGCTCTGGAAGAGTCAAGACTTCCAACGCTCTTTGAAAGAAGGCAGATAATAACAGCCACACTCTTCACTGACGTCATTAACAACCCACCACACAGCCTGCGCAAACTCCTTCCTGCCAGACGAACCAGCGAGTACTCTCTCAGGCGCAAACAAGATTTCGTTCTCTCTCTATGTAAAACTGACCGGTGCAAAAACAGTTTTACTTTAAGCCAGGTTTACAGCATCTAGAGCTTTCTTATAGAACTATTTTAATTTTTAAACGGTATTTAAACTTTATATATTTATATTGTATATCCCCTCAGTTTAAACTCATTTAAAAATTGTAAGTCTTACCGTAATTCAGCCTTATGGCTGTAAGTGTTTTTGACAAATAAAGTATCTATCTATCTAAATAACCCATTGAAAGGATAAAGTTTGGAATTTGAATGGCTGAGTCACGAGAATCATGGAAACAAAAGCCTCAAATGAAGAATTGGTCTCCATCGAAACGTTCGTCTGTAAACTAGTGCACTCGGGTTTTCAATTGGTCTGAAAGCCAAAGGCGAACTCTCCATTTCAGACAAGAATTTTGACTGTTAAGCAATAAACAGACGGACTAATATTATATTTTATACTTTTTATACGTATTTACCAAGAAGAAAAGTCTATCTTTTCTAAGTAAATACAAGGTGTTTTGAAAGTATGAATGGTCTTAATTTGAGGCAGCAAATACACTCAACTCTCTTTACATCGCTGTTTAAATGTAAAAGCAGAATAAAACAGAACATGATCTTAAAACTATACGAATGTTTTGGCTAGGATCTCTCGGCAACTTCTAATTACTTACTTCAGGCTGATTTTATTGTCAGGCAAAACCTTTCTCTGAACTTCTTTTTGTTGTTGCTGTCATAAAACACAACTGCGTGTCTTGCAACAAATGTAACCAATCAGGAGCGTGTCTTGCAAGATTGTAACCAATCACGAGCGTATCTAGCAGCAAATGTAACCAATTACGATCAAGTCTGGCAACAAATGTAATCAATCATGATTGCGTATTTCATAAATTTCACATAAAATTAGCATAAACTGAACCAATCAGACAAAACCAAATAACCAAAGATTGATTTCGCTAATTATGTTTTCATTTAATTATTGAACTCAAATTATCCAACTAATAATATCCGGGGGCATAATTGGACACGTGAGTTCAAATAGCATAAAATGGACTTTATTCGATCTTTTCTTTGAGCGAAATTTAAAAAATTGCGGTTTCAGAGTCCCTTGTCATTATCTTTTCCTGTATTAAAACAATTATTCTCCACAATATCAGTGCCTGGAGGAAAATACTCAACTCCCCATTTCGCAATGTCAACACTGAAAACAGTTACCCAATTAAGGCAATCAAATCTTTGTTCCACCAATTAAACCCTCTTAATTGGCGATTTGTGTCTTGTCGAATGAAAAATGTTTTACTCATTTGTTTTTGAACATCCTTCAGAAAAACAACTATGCCTCGGCGGCTACCGATAAAATTGAAAGTTTCTCTAGGCTCTAAATATCGCTTTGGGATTAAGGTAGCTATAAAGAGGACCAATGCGAGTAATGGAAGAAAAACCAGAAATGAGAGTGAGAGGTCGATGGGTGATACTACTCGCTCTATCAAACCGTATATTGGCCAGTTCTGGCCCTTACATCCTGCCATGAAAGGCCCTGGAAAACATGAACCAAAGGTTATTGTGGTGATACTGGGAGATCGTGTAGATAACAGTCTAGAGAGTGACCAGGAAAACTACATTGACGAACGAACCGACTACTATACGGCCAAGTCAGTAACATGTCGTCCCGCCCGAAGGGTTCCAACGGAAAACAACTACACTTCTAGCAAAGCTGTTCAGAGACGAAGAGAGAATTGTAGTTCACAAGCCCGGCATCTTCGTTCTTACAGCCAATACTACATCCTTGACGAGTGCGTTTCAACCAGTCGCGTATCTTCTCGTCAGAAAATCCCAAATGCCCGACACTCCACACAAGTAGTTCACAGCGGTTCGGTTAAGGAGAGAAGATCGAGGCGTCGTTTTAAGAGTTCCACAGAAACTCCGCTGACTGAAGAAGATCTTTCTGCTCTGGAGCTCGATATCAACGAGCCTCTTGATATCCTGGGAATCATGATCAACAGGTTGATGAAAAAGAAGTTTGAACAATAGACTTTTAATATTGTGCTTTCATTATGTAATATTCTGTTCTCGTCCTGTAGAATGTATTAAACAAACAAGTTGATGAGTCCATAGGACTGATGAACAATATTCAACCGTTTGTGTAGTTTCATATTTTCTTGTTTAATTGCTCAGGTAGAAGATCCATCTTTTCCATCAAACAGAACAAGAAAACTATATATTTTATGTATGGAAAAGTGTAGTAGGAAATCTGTCCTTTGGGAATATGTCACAGAAATGTATGGTGTTTCTTGTAATTTTAATAAAAGCCATTACTTGGGACCTCCCATTATCAACCTGCACAATTAATCCCTCGATCGTATCCTTAAGAATTAAATGCTCACCAGAAAACTGCAGTGTTCAACGAATGAAAAAAATAATATGTTACCAGAAATTAAAGTGAACTTATTACGTTTTTAAATAGGTAGCCAAAGCTCTGATTTAGCTTTATCAGAATATAAGTTCTATTGTGTAACGCCATTTTGGATCGAATTTACAGTTAACGGAAGTGACATGATAACCACACTCAGAAGAAGTTTGTTACAGTTTTCAGCTTCAGGTGGCGATGTTTTAGACAAAACTTCGATACTTCTTTGAGCATTTTGAAGACGGCGGCAAGTCGGCGTGTCTCTTTCATTCAAAAATGATTTGTTTCCTTCCAAACAGTCATATTAAAATTCCTTGGAAAGCAACGTAGTTAGAACACGATGTTCTTTCCAAATATGAAAATAAAGGGTCCAAAAGATCCAGGTGATCGGACATTTATCACGTGCTTGGAGTTAGCCAATCAGCGCGCGCTTTCAGGTCTGCTCAAAAGGCACCATCCCAGAACGCGCTGCGAGATTAGTAACGATCGCTGTTGTTTGCTTGTTTTGCTAAAGAAACGAATTCAGTAAAATGAACTATTAAACAGACAAGTTCTAGTAATTACATTCAACAAAGAAGTTGCTTTGTAGCCCATCCACAACTTTAGCTGATAAATGTATTCAAAGCTAGTGAGTTTTGGTAGTACTTAGAACTGTTTTAAATCCAACGACTGTAATTTAAAATGGCGGCCATTTTGAGACCATTTTGTGCGCGCGTGGCTTTCTGGGATGATGCCATATGATCAATTCAGTCAGGCGTTCCTTGCATGCAAGAGCCGATAACCTGGATGATCAGTTAGAGACTATTTATTTTCTTGACCGAGAGGTGGCAGCAGACGGTCAAAGTTTCAATTCAAGAATTTCGAATTTTGAAATTTACAAAAAAATTGTTGTGTTTATGGTTTACACGCCACTTCCGTTGACTGTAAGAGGCTTTGTACGAGAACTAGTCGTTCGAGTTGTTACACACAATAATAATAAAAAATATATCTTCTCGTTGTACTTACTTCTCTAATGTGTGTCTATTTGTCTCCGTAAGGAATCTAGGGTCATTTTGTCTGTTATTTTCCGTGATAACCAAACCAGAAACTTGGGATTGTGTTGGTGTTCGGGGGGACTGTATTGTTAGACACTTGTGTTCCTTCCATCACAGGGAAGGTGGGATGAGGGCACCCATTGGTGTCTGGAAGAAGGTTCAGATGATATCGATTGCGTCTGAGGATACCACTCGGGATCTGGACTACATAAGACCTTGGAGTGCAACTGTTCCTGGTATGCCATGCCAAGTGAACATAGACTTCAGGTGGACAATAATGTCAGATGATGTTAGTGCGAGACAACTTCGCTACTTCCACGTAACCCGTGAAATAACTCACAACAAGTAGATATGGTTGGTCCTTTAGCTCAAATATATCTGAAGTCACTTTCTCACAACATCTCTCTTTGAGTTCTGTAGGTGTCACTGGCTCTGACATATTGGAGGTGAGTTTGATACAAACTCTGCAATTCTGAACAACTTTCTCAAGCTGTTTATCTGTTTACCATACAGAAGATTTAGCTCTCTCCCTGCACCGGCTGCGTCATACATTGGTGAGCCTTATGGATCTTATCCAAGGTTTCCAGACGCATAGAGGATGGAATAACAAGTCAGGAGTGCATTTCAGAAAACGTCCCTGGTTTACAATGAACTCTCTTCGCATTGAACAATGGCTTTAGTGCTCCCTGGAGATTGCGTTTCTCTGGGCAGCCGACTAAGCATTATTTCGTAACTGCCCTTGTCAATTCGTCTTGCTGCTGTTCAACTCTTAGTTATTTAGTTAAAATAACCTTTCAGCTGATAAACCCTTGTTCTCCGACTGGAGTTTTTGTTTCCATGGCAACTTGACAGGGCTTCAAATACACCATATTTTTAACATGTAATTGCATTTTACACAAAAATTAATCGGTGAAGTCCCTTTTTATTGCATCAAAATTGTTTGCACATAAAGGAGCACATTTGAGGAAATTTTTAAAAAATTCTGTCAA
>JANRMR010157663.1:1732-12411 GCA_025434825.1 Bergia sp. 'catenularis' | reverse complement strand
CCCCTCCCCCCTCGCCGTAGATTTTCCATATGGTTACAAATAAAAGATTGAGCTTTGGCATGCTAACAGCTTTGGGTTAGCTAATTACTTTCGATAACAAAAATCAAGTTTTAATAAGAACAGCCGTTTCACAACAGAATCCGCCATCTTGGCCACCAACTTGAATTTTTTTTTTTTTTGCAAAATTGCAGCAAATTTTCTTGAAATAAGTAGAAATCATGTATTTACAGTCTCAAATAGAAAAATAATGAAGGATAAAATGGAAAAGAAGAAGTTAGAGCAAATTGTACTAAAAAATATCCGATTTTTGATTTGTATCTAAATTTGCATTATTAATTTAGCATAAATTATAAGTGATGACGTCATCCGATTTACGTCAAAAGATGTGTTCATAATCAGACTACAGGTACGGCAAGTTTCATTTTGATTGCTTTTAAGCTTCGAGTTTTAGGTTGGAAAAACTTATGGGGAGGGGGGTCAGTTTGAGCCTCCCCCCCCTTGGACGTTCGAGGGGATGAGTAATCGAGTTGGTCAATCGCAATGTTTTCGTTCAAAAAACAAGTTCAAGCGTCTAGCTGATATAATCTATCAAAAATGTACAGATAAGATAAAAGAGAGAGCCTTGTCTTCATAGAATGTCTCATTTTGGCAAACTAACGACTGTGCAGTAGCTAACCAGATTATAGGTGAGGTGTAAGGCAGTGGTCATATTTGGGGGAAGGGCTGGAAAACTTGGCCGTCATCTTAAAATTTGAGAAAAATTTTTTTTGTTTAATATGAAAAATTGCAACAGTAGAAGAAATTAGTCGCCAATGAGAATATTGTCAAAAATATCCGTTTTTTAATCAATTCTAAATTTGCATAATTTCTTTTGCCTAAATTATAATTGATGACATCATCCTTTTAACGTCAAAAGATGTGTTCATAATCGTTCTACAGGAATTGCAAGTTTAATTTTGATTGCTTCAAAGCTTGGGGTTTTAGGTCGGAAACTCCCCCCCTTCCTCCCCTCCCCCTCCGGTCCCTCCCCTCCCTTGAATTTGCATTTAAGGCTCAAGTCGCAGAAAAAATTGATCTAAACATCCAGCTAGTCAACCTCATCTTCCCAAATACTAGAAAATAGATGTTATTTTGAAACAAAGTAACGGCCGATGATGTGAGTAAGGGATAGAGCGCAATAAACGGCAAACATGCTGTTTTGTAATTTCATTGCATTTTGACAAAGATGTGTCAAAGTTTTGAAAGTCTTGAATTTTAATAGCATGTAGCAATAAAATTGTGGCAAACCGCAAATCATTTAGTCTAAAAAAACTAAGAGAAATATTTAGTAAAATTTTAGTTTCATACTGATCACAAAGTAGAACTCTCTGTTACTCAAAGTTCTTCAAATTTTTGAGATATTTATCTTTGACCAAACTGGGCCTTGTTTACCAAATTTCTTACTGAAAGAACAGTGACGACCTTAACCTGGAAATCCAGAAAAAGCGACTGCACCGTTCTTATTTGAATTGTATAGAAGACAAGAAATTGTTTCTCAAAAAAAACAAAAAACAACCAGTAACCGATCATCAGTAGGATTCCTAAAATGTGTGCAATTCTACAATTGGTTTCGGCATTAAATCCTAGACCAGTTGCAGAACATTTTTGGCGGAGCCACCCACTAAGTGAGCACAGTTACTGAGTAACAACTAAAAATAAATTCTAACAGTTACGGACTCCGACAAAACACGTTAGATGACGAAAACAAACATGAACGTAAAGTACATCCAAAGTACTACGACCAGTGATAGTGCCGAAGGTGTAATGATTCTCACGGAGATTCTCTCTCAGTTCAACAAGCAAACTACTGTGAGATGAAACGCCATCGTTTTTATTTTATACACAGCGCTCGTACTTGCAGAACTCGTACTTTGCATCGGCTTATTATAATGATTATGTTGCATGTTGTACAGTGCAGTAGTGTAATCTCAAATACGAGTTAGAATCTTATATACCTGGGTCTAATATGATCGTGCTAGCTAACATTCTCATTACAGTGAATTTATGACTGGAATTTCAAAATGACAGGTAAATGCAGAATTTTGTAACAAGTTGGGATATATTTGCTACTCCAATAGTTTTTCTCAACTGCACCGAGATAATTTAAGACAGGTTGAACTGGTAAAAATATAAAACAGTTGCATTTAATAACCCAATTGAACTGTAAGCAATTGTTTGTCAGAGGCTCTTTCATGGTTTTTCGCATACTCAGAAATTTATTAACAAAAAAGCTGTTTCAAGCTAAAATATCTCTAAACAGTCACTGTTCAGATACCAATCTAAATTTTTCAAGAGGTAAGTGCTACGGATGGTCTGTTTTAGGGGGCGATTAAGTTGGATTGTAGTTGTCAATTCTTTTATTCTGGGCTGGAACACAATGTAGTAAATTGTTTTAAAATGCACAAAACCTTGGCAGAAGTGATTAATTACTGTCTTATTGATAAATTAAGTTTTTTCGTTTGAAATTATTTAGATAAAGAACGTAAAAATTAAACTTCTGAAATAGAGACAATTCCTTGGCCATGAAAGAGTCCCTTTAATAAACTGCATGTATTATCTTGTAACTTCGACACAAAATTAGTCCCTTTAATAAACTGCATGTATTATCTTGTAACTTCGACACAAAATTAGTCTAACAGTTTAAAGTCTCTTAAAAACGATTTACCGCATAACGAAGTAGTGGGGGTTTAATATTGGTCGTAAGGGGTTTGGGCTGGATTATAGGGAACGTAACAACAGGCCATAAGTTCAGTCAACTGGCTTTCTACTTCAGTGCAACTGGAATATTATTTTGACGATGGTTAGAAAAAAAGGAGTTAACCCTTTCAGCCCCAGCTGGTTTATCAGTATGTAAGTTCTCCCCACATTATCTACACAAAATAAGTTGTTTGGTAATGAGAATAAAGCAAATGATCATACACAGAAAACTATCTAAGATGAAAAACAAAATTCTCCCAACCTGTTTACAAGGAAACTATGGAGACAGTTTAGGAGAATTTAGCAATGCGTCATATGGCGTAGTTGGGGCTGAGAGGGTGGATTAATGTCAGTTAAGAGCTTGTAAATGGAGAAGCTTCTAACCAGGGGAGAGGCTTGTAAGCGGGATTTATAGTATTACGCATATATCTTAGACCCATCCAATACACATTACAGATCGCACAGAATTGTGGGTCATGTTTTTCACGTCAAGCTTTCTCGAACTAGCTAGTGTTTACCGCTAATACGATTCACGTGCGTGACTTGTTACACTATAACAACTGACTGCATGGTGAAAGTACTGAACAACTTATTTTCCAGGACCTTTCACTCAAAATTTTCTGGTAAGCAAAATGAGAGCGAAGAGTGAAAGGGCCCTGTCGATGAGTTGTGAAAATGGCAGTTCGAGTCAGTTCACTAAAATTAATCGTACACGCAACATACTTACAGTTGACTCGCGATAACTCGAACCTTCCAGGGAAATGGAAAAAGGTTCGAGTTATCGAGACTTCGAGTCATCGAGGGTAAAGTCATAGAGAAAATGACCCGAAGGAATAACAAAATTACATGTATTTCGAGATAGCGCCAGGTTCGAACTAACAAGAGTCAAATGTGGTTGCTCAAACGAACCTGATTTTATGATTAAAATAACAATAAGTAAGCCAAAACCATTACAGCGGCTCCGTCTTTCACCTGTGACAATCATATTATTGCAGTTTTTACAGGAAATAATCGAAAAAAGATCCGAATATACTGATTTGGTTGGGCGAATGATTTGTATACCACCGAGAGAACCTAAAAATCCAAACATTTAGAAACATGCGTCCACTTGTTCGAATCAGTTCTCGTTAACCAATGAAATCTGAAGTTCGCCTCAAATTGAAAAATCGTATAAGCTGTACACCCTAATCAAAAGTCCTGATTGTGCTTTTATCATTGAAACTAAGTTTGATTGTTGTGAACAATGAAGTACATCATGCATTATATGACAGTCTTTAAGCCAACTAGAAATTTCACTTGTTTCAAAAGTACCATTTAGAATTGAATAAACTTAAAGAAAAGAGATAACTGATGAATACTGACACAATAAACGTATATAGCAAGGGAGTCACTTTAAATGAAAAACTGCGCATGCGTATCGATTATAACAGCACAGACAACTAACACATAATACAATCCCTTCTTATCCAATTCATTGCAATCAAATGGAACGCAATACAACCAACGCAATACAATGTGATGCAACCTATTGCAATACAATCCAGATCACAATTGGCCGTAAGTGCGCTTGAAGTACTTGGAGTGTGAACGGCAAAGTTGCTACGTTCAAGTGCACTTGAGTCGTCCTTAGTTGCTATGGAATCACGTCTACTTCAAGAAAGCCGAAGTGCACTCCAAGTGCAGTTGAAACTACACTTGAGGGCGCACTTAGACTGCACTTAACCAATCAGGACACAGAAGAATCAATCACGCGCCAAACAGCAGACGCTTGATCGTTTCACGCAAAAGCTGATTGACAGGTTAATTGCAAAGTGCAGATGAAGTGACTCACACCGCGTAAGTGAACGGGATGTTTTACAAGTCGGTCTCAAGTCAATCTCAAGTGCACTTTGATGTAAGTGCACTTGTGACGCAAGTGTGAACAGGCCTTAATATAATGCAATGCAGTACAATGCAATGTGATTGCATCCAATAGACCAACCATTAAAATAAAAAAAAAATACATAAAATTATTTGAAACAACTCCCAAATGAACTCTTCTGAGCTAACCTTATCAAACCAAAGTGTCTACTCTTTATTACTAGGGACCACCACCACATTCGGAGACCTTTCATGCCCTCACCATCGTAGATAATGACGGCGAGGCAGTAATTAATTTTATGGGCTTATAGAGTAAACTTCGCACGAAGACAGAGTTTTAAATAAAGGCCAGCGGGTGTGTATTCAAGTAAATCCGATCAGATTACCCACATCTTAAGTTTAATATAAAAAATATATAGCAAATAACAAAACCTGATTTTTATAGCGATAGAATCGACGGAAGTTAGAACAGAAGCGTGATTTAACTGTGTGTCGACTCGACGGAAGCAAAAACGGAAGCCTCGTTTCGACTGTGTCAGAAAAGCCTCGTTTGTATGCTGTAGTTTTTACAAGAAACTTGTGGGCCTGGGAAAGACGACTGTGATTGTTTCGTTGGGCTCGGGAGAAAAGTCGAACACCAGTCCAACTTAACTGAATACCTTTAACTCGACTGCAAGTGTTCGTCTAAATTGAATTGTAAATGTTTAAGAAGTTTGGGAAAGGAGTAGCGCTCTCCCCCTACCCTTGTGGTAGTAGCTTAAGAAGAAGGAGCCTTTGGATCGCCTTTGACTGCAGTCGACCACTTTACTTTTCTCCTGCAGCATGAAATACATCAGCCAAGCAAAATCAACTCTTTAGACCTTAACAATTCATTCACAGTTCGACTACATTATGTTCGACTGATGTTCGATGTATGTCCCGAACCCTATTCCATTTCTGCCTGCGTCTTTCCACGTATCAATAACAGGACTTCAGTAAGAAACGAAGACAGGGACGAGGGAGGCTCGCAAGGCAATTTTACAGTGTTTATATTTACTTTTGGCCCCATCTTTGTCACATCTTTTGCGCCAAACGTTTTGATTTCTTGAAAAGGGTTATGACGAGGTCAGAGAACAAATAAAACGCTGTAAAATCAATTCTGTTCTCTCTTGTTCTCATCGTCGCAACGCGTCGTCCCATATATTATTAAAATTCCTAAGCGGCACTTTAGCGACAAATCACCACAAAAATATATATGGAGACAAAATAGAGGAGAATTTTTCCTTTTCTTCTATTACGCTTTCTTCAAGCTTTCGTTTGTGCTTCCGTCTTTGTTTATTGTTGTGAACATTAGAGTGGAAAGTTTCGTATATATCTGCTTATATCTCAACTTCCGTCGCTTGCGCTAATGAAAACCAGGTTAAGAGCTTTGAAGTGCAAGTATTTCTGAACATGATTTGCAGCACTGAATTTCTCTGTACTTCGTGGACCGGCACCAGCCTGCTTTGACCCTCTCCGCGCACTCCGCACTGCCCAGCCTGTCTCGTAAGCACTTCCTGCTTTTTGCTTCTAAAATGTGGATAGAAACAACAATTTATTTGGCTTTTCTTAAAATAAAAGAGGAAAATACATACAGATTAGGAAGGCGCCGTAAACATGACATTGAATTAAGTTAAAATACATTCTTTGCTTTAACTAACAACCAAAAGTTTGTTTGGTGAGTTTTTCAACAAAACAATCGCTAATTTTGTTAACAGAAGCCAACTTCTGACGATTTGGTTTGTCCATTTAATACTTGAATTTGGATTTCCCGCGTCCCGCCAGCTTGAAAAGTGACGCGCGTGTAATGCTTGGATTTGTAGTGCCAGTCCCCCTCCTGTTCACTTCCTTTGTGTTCGCTAAATGCGGAACTGCACAGAAAACTGAGACTCAAGAAATCAGCAACCCTAATCTCTTGGCGTTAGCTCTGTGAGAACAGAATTAGCAATTTTTCATAGCCATTACTGTTTAAGGCCACAATAAAGTTTAATTTGAGAGCGAAAGTGTTTTTCAGCCATGGACATCTTAAAGCTCCAATTCTAGCAAGCAAAAGCTACAAAGGGCTTCAGAACAAGATTTCCTCTTCCTTTATTTTCTTCAAATGAATCTCAAACTTTTCCACGAACCCTGCATTTGCATATTACTTTGGGACGTGTAAATCCCCCCCCCCCCCCAAAAAAAAAATTGTTCGAGAAGGGCCCTGATTGGCTGTCTGTTTCGACTGATCGCATCTATAAACAATCAACTTGTAAGAAGTTTCGATAAAGTGATATAAAAATGTACTAACCAGTTTTTATTTCCCTTGGACATCTTCCTGTCTCGACGGATATGTCGTCCAAGGAAATATCGCTGGCGTATGACCGACCGCGAGTGGCTTCAAATATGATCTTAAACGACAGTAAAACACATTAGAATGAAACGACATAAGCAGAAGTAAAAAAAAAATAATTTATGCTCAAACTAAGATAAAGAGTAAAAATATAATTTCGGTTAGCGTCGTATTTATTCTAAAGGGGTCATTTTACGAGATAAGTTTCAATTTTCCTGAAACCTTTTGAAATCATGCATATATCAGCTTGTGATTTGACAGACAGGTATGCATGAAGAGAGACTGACGGACTGTCTGTTCTGATTCATGGTTAGTTAACTAGTACTGTCTTCTTTTCTGTTTGTCTGTCTGTCCGTCTTCCTGTCTGTTTTTCTGTCTGCCTGTCTGCCTGTCTGTCTGTCTGTCTGTCTGTCTGTCTGTGTGTGTCTCTCTCTCTCCCTTAAGTAAAGTTTGTTTTGAGTAAAGTCTGACTAACTGACTGACTGATCGCCTGATTAATAAGGAATGGCGTTTCAGCACTACTAAACAGATATAGCTAGTGGTTTAAATGTGCTAAGTTAAAGTGCTGTACAAACACCCAGGTAATTCCCTCTTTCCCTCTGAGTGACAGCCCTTAAAAGGAAATGGGCCAACACGGAGGCAGATAAAACATCTCTCACCTTCGACGCCTGAAAACGGATATAAATCAAAACTATCTTGCACCACAGGGATTCGTACAGACCTCAAACATTTGAAGGACATTTCAAGAATAATTTATGTTTTCAGGGACTTATTTTTAAAAGGGAAAATCGATGCCGCTTTTTAAATTAAACTATTCGGACCTACTGATTTATTTCGTATAGAAACCCCGAAATTACGAAAAAGCATGCTTTCGACTCTCAACTGACGATTTGCCTATAAGCACTTCTTGGATGTTCAAGGATGTTCCAATAGATATAATTCAATGATACATGTTCACGAGTGTCGTTCTTTACACAAATTAAAAGCGCTGTATAATATGCCTCCAAACCATACATTATTACTAATCTTTTTAAAAGGGGTTAATAGAGAAGGGGTTTTTATTAGTCTCAAATTTGGATGCCCAAAGCGAGGGATGGGGAGAGGGGAGGGGGGGGGGGGGTGCTTAAGAACGGGGATCGAGTTAATTCTCCACCAACCTGGAACGACTGCTTAGTGCTAACTGAGACCTTGGCATTAATCCAATAGCCGCCTTTGTTCCCAGCCTTGCGCCACATTCGGTAGCTCTTTTTGCTGGTCTTCAGATACACTGCAAGTTGGCCCATGCCACGGCCGTACATATGGTACCAGAATTTGATACAGGCTCTGCCAATATCCAAACTGGGGCTGATTAACTGCGCTACATGCCCGGTCTTCCGAGGTGACGAAGCTTCGATGTAGATGTATTTTCCTGTAAAAATATGAACAAAATATCTGTCTTATTTTCATTAGGACTTTTAACAGGGTGTTGAGCCTTCAAAATAGTTGCACCTTCCACCATATTTTCAAGAGATAAGCCTCTACATCCTTTTCAGTATAAGGAATAATTCAATTTTAGACATAACCAAAAAAGGGACAAAAACTCTGGAGCAAAGTTACCTCCGGGAGACAAAATCAACTAAAATTACTATTGCCCCCATAGCGTGAAGAACCATCGTAGCGACGAGTCCATGAATGGTAGCGGCTAGTGAGAGTGAGAACTGAGCTTTTCAAGCTTTGTTTAATTAATCAATGTCCTTTTAGCTTCGTTTAGCTTATTTTAACTTTACAATTTTAACATATTCAACAATTGTTACACAACTAAATTTTGTTAAAGAGGTTTATAATTAACAAGGAAACTGGCGTGGTTACCTTTCCTACTCTTAAGGGTGTGGTCGTTATAGGGACCTGTTCTGATACTGGGGGTCTTCCCGCTCCTCAGCTGGAAATCGAAGTCGTCCTTCCCTTTTACATTGCTCCATTTACAGAAGCCATTTTCGAATGAGCAGGATAAACCTTTTACTGCTACTTTTGGACCTGTAAAGTACAGAAGGGAAACAAAAAAACTTATTTAATTGAGGTCGGAGAATTGAGTTGGACTTTCTTGAATCGCACTCGCGTCTTGCCCCTCCAAGGAGCGTTGTTTTGTGGTTAAACAAAATATCAAACTGTATTACAACTAACAACAACAACAACAATTTATTTAGCACTCTTGATTCAATATACAAGTTTCAGAAAAAAATAAAAAATGAAGGAAAATATACAGGATTAGAGTGCAGGTCATCCATAATAACCATAGGGGCTAGTCTAGACAGATGGCCTTTGAAGAAAATATTGAATGTTATAAAGGGTCAGCAGATGTGAGAGTGCTAATTAGTTGAAGTTTGGAGATTACTAATGCCAGTACATATAGCATTTTAGCTCTAATGTCTTTTGATATATCTAATATCAGTAGCAGCAAAGTGTATACATACACACATACACACATTCATGCATACATACATACATACATACATACATACATACATACATACATACATACATACATACATACATACATACATACATATGTACATACATACATACATACAAATATTGTTTTTCCTCTACCTGTGAAATTGCTGCATTTTTCAAAGTGACATTCCATCGTTGTAACCGGTTTCTTCTTCTCGTCGCATGTTGTCGAGAGCTTTCGATTGTTATCCCGACACGTGACGTTCCGTGTTCTAATGCCACTCCCACAGGTTACAGAACACTGCGTATAAAATCAACCCAAATAGGAAATTGGAGAAAATCTTTTCCATTCAGTTCTTGCAGTGTTTTTCGGGCTACACATTACAAAAAGACCTTTCTATAGGTCGTTTTCACTTAATTCCAAGAGACCCAAAGGCAGCAATGTTGGTGTACCAAATTAAAAAACTGGTGAATAAAAATGCATTGTTAAAGGTGGCCATGATGTCACGTGAAAGTATTTTATAACCAAGTAGGTCACAATGCAGTATAAAGTTCTTTCACGTGACGTCATGGCCACCTTTAACAACACATTTTCAATCACAAATGTTTTAATTTGGTACACCGACATGGCCGCCTTTGGGTCTCTTGGGATTTAGCGAAAACGCTCTATATTTTGAAACGCTTATTCAATCGCTCATCGAGGCGCTGTTTTAATGTGATATAGCCACATTCCCGCTGTCTGCCAAAAAGCTTCACAGCAAAAAGTTTTATAACAGAAACATTAAAGTACAATTTTTTTTGGAAACTTTGTAATTTAGGATTTTACATTTATGTTTTTATCTTAGTAACTTTGTATTTTAAAATCGTATATTTTGAACTTTATTTTGCTATTCACCTATGTCACTAAGGTTTGGGCGTGTGCCCTTGACGGCAAATACCAAGCTCAAATAGAGAAATTTTGTAAGCGTGCAGCGAAGTACGGTTAAACGAACAAGCATTTAACCACCACCGATTAGATTAGGATTGGGGATAGGTAGCTATGGGATAAGATAAACACTGACACCCTGTAGTATTTGCTGTTACGTCATGGATCACGTGACTAGCACGTGAGAACAGAATCCGTCGTGGAGAGGAGTTAATCGGTAGTTCTCGGGAGCAGGAACGGGCTTTGTTCGCTCCGTTATTACAGTTCGTTATTGACTTTGTATGATGGTATAGTATATATATAATGTATGATGGTATAGTATATATATAATGTATGATGGTATAGTATATATATAATGTATGATGGTATAGTATATATATA
>JANRMR010157662.1:2254-21929 GCA_025434825.1 Bergia sp. 'catenularis' | reverse complement strand
CTCCCCTTTCCAAAATTATTGGATCTATCCTTGAAAAGTGTTAAGCATATTCAGTTGTTTATAATTTTCAACTTGTTAGCCCAATACAGTGCAATTAAGCAGAACTTACTCTGGTTAAAATTTCATCTGATTCATAACTGAAATTTCTATGGGTATTTTGTATTTTTTTTCATTTTATGTTTGTTAATAATATTTCAAGATTTTTTTTTTACTTTTTCAAAGGCATGTGACGCCTTTTGTTATACTATATCAAACTTGAGTTAAAAAGAACACTGTGGTGAAAGTTTGCTTAACAATTTTATAACAACTTCAGGCACAACCATTAAAATTATGAACAGAAATAGAAACAATTAAAAAGATGAAGGCCAAAAACTTGAGAAAGCTAAACCTTGATTGAAACTTATCTGGTTCAGTTTTTAATTTAAAAAAACGTGTAAAACTGAAGATTCCTTATGTGCAGTTTCACAGTTTTAATCAATGGTTGGTGTGCAATTAAAAGTTGTTACCAGCTGTAAGTATTACTAATTGACGTTGGCATTAAAAATTAAAAACAGAATTGGTTGAATTAAAAATATTTATGTTGTGACTCCTGTGATCAAACAAACCCTGAAATCAAGTAATACTTTTAATTTTGCAATTTTCTTTTTATTGCGACAGACCACATGTGGGTTTATATCAAACGGGGTTAATGTCACATTATGACAATTTTATTCAAGAAACTATTAACTCTCGACTCCACAATTGCACAGATCTTTATAGTCATTGAAAAATTTTAAACCTTTTTTTCGGAATTGTTCTAAAGCAAAATGTGCCAGCGTGTTGATGTTAACAAGGTTCGCACATGAAATCCTGAAATACGAAATCCAATTCGATTTATTGGCATTCAGAAAAACAGCCAAGGGCAGAATTTATAGATATTAATGGTGGCTGAGCTCAAAAGACATTTATTAGAAAAAGATGTGTATTTAAAGTAAATACTATCTTGGCTTACCACTAGCACGAAGCCGACGAACACATTGATCAAATATATATTTTGTTTACAAAATTATTTAGATATGCGGCTTGAAATCATAGAGAGCGACATCTTTGAAATCGTTTATCGCTTTACTAGTGTGCAATCATATTTTATGAAATCTGATGACAAATCACGGCCAATAATGGGTTCTCGGACAAAATTAAAAATTTGCCTCCTGCAATCAGAATGATAATGCACTTCCAACATGTTGTTAGCTTTTTGTTGCGACCACGACTATGTAATCGGAGAGATTCTCAAACCGTCGACGGCCTTAAAATGTAAGCTTTTTGACGAATTACTGCGATCACAGATTTTTTCCAAATTTATTTCGTGTCACGACCGAAATGGGAAATAGCGCCTGAATTGCCGAAAATGGGTGACTTCCGTTTGGCGGAATATTTGAGACAAATTTGAGACGACCACTAAAATCAAAACAGATCTGTTTTGTGACAGAAAGCGTTAGCAAGTCCATCGAATAATATTAATACAAATGAGAAAAATATTTGATTTGAAAACATGTTTCGGTTCCGGCAATATATGATCTCATGAACCGACAATAAATTCTGATTAAAGCGACTCGGGGAAGGTAGCTTGTAATTTACATGTAAATCTTTTGTCACACAATTCTAAGGAAGGAAATCCGAGTCTTTCATTTTCGTTTGAGATATCGCTACTCTAAACACTTATGAATTGAAGAGTGATCCAGATTTCTGATGGCTGCACGTACCAACATACAACATTACAAGGCAGCTTTGGCAGATGAACGCCATATTTCACTCAGCGAACAACGATGCGTAAATCATACGGTTTATAAATATATCTTTGTACTTGAATAAATTATAAGCTTCGCGGCTCAGCGAATGGCAATTGTATATGTGCAAAAGGAAATCTTATCCACTTTGCTGTTCCTGCCAGAGTCGAGAGTATACCTTAACCCCAGCGCTAATATGACTTTAATCCGTGTAAAATCCAAGAAAAGTATCGCGGTTTAATTTGACCGCGAAACTCGTATTCAGCAACAGCTGAGGTTTATTTTTCTCATTCGGTTTTTGTTGTTATTTCTTTGGAAAACGCAAATGCAAAAACACAACGCACCGAAATGCGAGTAGCAAATAAAAAAAGCCCGGGGCATGATATATTATATTAGAGGACCTGCTCCTCAAAATAATCATGAAGCTTACATAGAAAGCCGTTATAGTGCTTTATAAGAGACTGTTCCAGATGTCCTTGTGTATTTCAAAGTAATGTTCACGCACATTTTGATTAACAGCACTGCGTTCGGCTGGCTTACAGTCCACAAGTGTTAAACAAATGTTATATTCACCCAACTAAGACAATTATAAAAACACACTAGGCAGTAAGCGTTCAAAATATAGACCAATATACTTGTTATCTATAGCTCTCAGTATTGTACTTGTGCTAAAAATGGGGTACGAATAAAGAAACTTACCAAGACAGATCGCGTTCCTGTCTTCCGCATCCCGTATCCTCATCTTCTTAAGATTGTAATCGTATTTTGCGCGGGTTCGCCTCGCACCTCCACGTCGAGTCCGTACGTGGGCATTAGTCGAGCTATCTTGAAAGCCATTCAGTTTCGAGGGCCTCCTGGAATGACTAGCTGCATGGCCTGTTTCCGATTCCTCTTCGAACAGCTCTTCATTAAGCCCTTCACTACAGTAAACAATCGCGAAGCAAACACAAAGTACAACTGCGCGTAAAAGCATCGCCTGTTCCAACTCTTGAAAATCTTAAAGCTGTCTCCCACAATGGAACTCAGCTCAAACTCGATGTGTTAACAGCAGCTCTTGTGTAGAATATTGCAAAGGTCACTTGCTGGGTTCGTAAGCCACGTTCTTGCTCCAAATTCAACCGAAGGCCTTCCTTGGTTCTGGAGATATTTTAATAACATCAATGTTAAAGGACTTGAGCGTGGATTGAAGCACGTGTGAGGCATTTACTCAAAGCTTGTCTAACAGGGTAGTACCGAAAACACTACAGGACTACGATTAACTGTTTAAACCCTGCTATATCTGCTGTTTTTGGTCACATACTTCGCTTGCGATTTTGTCGAGAAGCTACGCGACTTCCTGACAACATTGTAAACGGGGTTTCACGGCCCCGAATGAAACCCAAGCCAAACAGCCATCGTAAGTGAATGCATATGTGTGCAATAGAGTAAACACAGAGATCGGTGTATTTTAAAACAACATTGGGCCGTGACGTCACTCGGCTTCATTTAATTGCTAATTATTCAGCCTATTGTTAACTGTAAATGTAATTGAGTGATTGTCACAGCCGAACAAAACGCTAGTGGAAAATAAATATCAAACAAATCCTTCAAGCACACCAATCAAAGCGAGTGCATTCTTCAGAACAACACAACGTGCAAATATGATTTTGTCTGTTGCCAAAAGCGGTTTCCTTTGAAGTGAGCGACAGAGGATCTGTTCGGCGATATCCCAGTGGGAAGGCGACCCCCGTTGCTAGTATCTCCTGTACTATATTTTTTTAAAAATCACTTTTCTGGTATCTTGTGCGTAGTATTTTCAAAATACAAAGAATTAAATATCCTCTGAGGTTAAGTTTGGGCCTTTGCTGTGGCACACACGATATTACAACTCACGCCACAGATTTTTGTTTGAAAAATTCCGTTTCCCACTCGCTCAGCAATTGGTCTTGGTGTAGTATGTCTGTCTTATCCCTTGTGGCCTCCCCTCAGGCAAAGTCAAAAGTATTTAAAATTGGAAGGCAAGCACATCTAGATTTAGGTTTTTAGATTTCCGATAAGCGCAGTTGGAAAATATGCGCTCATCAAAAAAGGTATTTTGCATCTGTTCGCACTTTAATTCATCAAACTAACTAGAACGAAAGCGTCACCTACTTATAAATTTCGATAAAAAGTCGAAATTGAAAATAACCTACTCACCGTATGACTAATTTGCGTTTTTATTAATTTCAGGAGTAAGTGATTAACCAATGTTCAACCGGTGTAAATATTTATCATACGTGAAAGGCGAGAAAGATTTTCTGTCGCATCGAATGTACGTAAAATGAAATCCTATTTGTTCCGATAAACGTTTTTAATTTTACTGTGATTTTTTATGAGAACTGATTTTGAATTAATCTTCCCAATGCACGATGGGTAATGGCGTGGAAACAGGGTGAAATGTAACGCATTTTGTAATATGGAGCTTGCATCGTCTTTTATGAACGCACACTTTAGTGTTGTAATAAGCTGGCAGTTTTTTTCAGTATTAACTCTTTCAGGTTCATTGTTCCAAATTTTTTGGGGCTTTTCAGCCTCAAGTTGTCCTTAAGTTTTTCCTGTTTTTATATTTTTTAAAATCAACAATAATGCTGTACCGAAGGTGTTTTTTAAACTTGAGTGTCAGGTTGCCAGTTCCAATCTGTTTGGCACGTTGGAATTGAAATACGCGTTCAATGATCGGCCGACAGATTTATCACTGTACGTTTAAATGAACAAAACACAAGATGTGGGGTTTTATGTTAAACAATTATGAATGAAAATATATGTTGGGAAAACATTAAAACTTTGGCGTATTTTTACTGATTCGGCTTAAGTAATGAATTTTGATATTTCGTCTTGAAATATAGTCAGTGGCTCCAAGTCATTATTCTTACCGGTTGTTTTTATATGGGTGATTTGAGTCTCATTGTTCTTATAAAGATAATGTTTTGAGCAAATGTAATAACAGATGCTGAGAGAAACAATATTCAGGGTTTACTCGGGTATTTTGCTGACTAAAATAACAAAATGTCAGACCGATAACTGACTGATATTGTAGCAATCATAAAGCGGTATTTGCGGAAGGATTATCATAGAAAACGGGCCAAGCTTCCTACACGCTGCCGGGGGAAAATGTGTTTGTATCTGTTCAATTCAAGTTGCACAATAATTTGAACGAAAGCATATCAGCATTCGTTATTAAACGAAAAAAAATCAAGATTGAATAAGTTAAAGTCTGGAACATTAACAGAGTGACATCAAAGCTAAAGAAACAATTTCTTGGCTGTTAAACTTAACGCTTTACATTTGCAATTTGTAGTTAAAAAAATGTTATCCGAGTTTTTTTGTCTCAGTGGATCGATGGTGCTGGTGGTGGTGGGGGGGGGGGATTGGAAGGAGGTGAGGGGGGAAGGGTGCGATATGAGTTTTGTGCTCAATTTGTGTTTCATTTCGTCTTGTGTTTCTATTAGGGTAAGGACATGCAAATGGTTAGGGAAAGGGATGGGCTGTGGTAAATGTGATTTGAACTTCTGATGTTTGGATTTATTTTTATACTTATAATTGTTACGCGCTATTTACACGATTCTTTTTAAAAAATATTGTAACTAGATTAGATTTTAGAGCCAAGATGGAAAGTACCTCCATTGTATTACTATTTAAATTCAACGAAAAATCCACTGAAAAGGCCAAGATACGGCGCCCGGGAATGATCGCGCGAGCAAATGGCAAGCAAAACACTCGCTGCCTTGTTCCCTTGTGCGAGGATAGAAAGACTAGAAAGGATTTGTTCTACCCGGCCGTTGGGAATTCAAATTTCAAGCAAACGCTCCCTAGTACTTCATTCTAAAAACCGCTGAAAAATAACAAGAAGGTGGTCGCTTCGCCTTCGGTAAAGAAGATCAGCGACAATATGCTTTACGAAAAACTTTAAAAGTCCTTCAGTAATCAGTCTCACATTAATTAGTCCCATGGTAATCAGGTGGCCATTGTAATTAGCTCATAAAAGGTCTTAGAATTTCACATTGAAAAAATCTGTAAACAATCAATATCATCAGGCTTGTGTTTTCTCTCAGTATTCTTACAAAATTCTGCACACGTTATTTTCTTACAATTTGCGTCGGAAATGTGTTTTTTCAAAATGCGACTAACGTATTAGGAAACGCGTCGTTATTGCAGAATCGGCCGGAGAGCTCATCTTAGTTTGAAAGTTCTGACGCCATTTATGTATATTTTTGCTGGAAAAAGTGGCTTCAACCTGTTGATGACAAAAAACTCAAGGCGTTACTTGGTAAACCTTTTGTTCCTGTCAATGTTGTTTTGTACGTGACACTTGATGGTATTAACAGTGTGTTGGCTGTTTCAGTTGCACCCAATTACCACATGTGGCGCTAAATTCGTATTATATTGTTAGCATAAATACATAGTGTTCTAAACATTCCACGGTTTGACCAAAACCTGTATGCATGCGCACAACCAGCTTAACCTGGGCAATGATGGACAGCCGTTTCGTTCTTATTGGAACTCATAGATCTTGCAGTCTCAATCACACCTCCCACATGCACAAGCATTGGGTCTGAGCATTAAAGTGGTCCTATGAACTCGCCTGGGCAGTGCTGCAAAAAGTTTGACCATGCTGATGAGCTCAAACAAGAGCGAAACAGCTGTCCATGGTTGCTTGACGATAAACATTGCCCAGGTTAAGCTGGTTGTACGCATGCGTACAATTTCTGGTCAAACCGTGGAGCAGAGTTAGGTGGCCCTGCATTCAGAGTGTTTGTCGTGTTCTATTGCAAGTCCCTCAATCTGATTACGTGTGCGTGTATGCGCGCGCGTATGTATGTTATTCGGTGCGTGTGCGTGCGTGTATGTTTGTGCATGTGAGAGCGCCAGTGTTTGTGTGTTTCTATATCAGTGCTCGGTTTTGCCTATTTTTCTGCGTATTCATGTGAATACTAGAGGGTGTTTCACAGCTCTTGATGTGTATGCGTGCGTGCATGCGCGTGTTTTGGAGCCTGCACTACGTGCGTGTCGGTAAACATGTGTTCTTGGGATGAATCATGATGGTGTCATAGGCACACGGTATGTATGCACTAAAGTGTAGTAAATGTAATTATATAAGCTTGTGCACATGTGAAATAGTTAAAATGCATTCCTTATCAGATGTAACTGAAATCCAACAGTGCGATCACAGTTACTTCGCACGTTGAATCGTATAGTGAAAGACGGATTTATCAATAGCTCGAGGCGCTACTGAATCAATGGGTAGGATTCGCAAAATGGGTGACGAGAAGTACTTTCATCGCCGCAGTATTCATAGGTGCTGTTTGCCAACGGGCCTGCTAGCTTTCAAAACTGATTTTTTAAAATATCTTACAGTAGTGAGGCACAAAGCAATTCTATAAACCTACAGTGTAGTTATTTCTGATTAGGGAGCTGCTTATAATTGTGCACGCCAGTGATGCATACTGCGCATGCACTCGGTTTTGGATTTACTACTACGCAGTTAAACCTTAGAGGTATAAACAAACACTTTTAAAACAGTTTATCACGTACAAACATGACGAGAACATCAGCGAACCGATTTCACAGCAAGCTTGCTGTCTGTAAAACCTTAGCATGTCGAAAACAAGGGAAGGTACTGGAGTGTTGGCTTTCGACAAGCGGCCACAAAGATGTTGATATTTTAGTTCACAGTTCAGCTCAAACCCTTATTCAATTTTTAAAGTTCGGTAATTCTTAGATAAATCGAAGTAGTCCATTATTTTTTTTAAATGGAAAATTGTTCATCTACTTTGTCAGTTTTGCATGCATCAGATATATACATAGAAATATACAGTATTAATTCCAACTGAATTACGGCGTACCTTGGATGGACAAAATTGGTTTCTCGGATGGTAAAAAGATTGAAATGATTTCATGGTTTTTCATCACATTTAAAAACAAGGTTAAAGATTACGGAATCTAAGACTTTATTTTTCCAGTTTTCTCTTTTTGACGGAGAAAATCGCAGGTTAAGCAACATGATTTAATTGATGATGCATCCTCGCGCTTGTCTACAATCTCCATGCAGCATTTAGAGTGTATTCCTTTTGTGAAATCCAAAATTGGATTGTTTGGATTTCCCGCACCAATGGAACAAAATTAATCTGAAACGAGATTTCACGATTGTTTGCACTGCAAGTAAACAATCCTGGATTAGATTTTAGAAGAAAATTTCTAATGGAACACAGAAGCCAGGTTTTTGACTGCAAAATCCGGATTTGGATTCTACAAAAGGAATACACCCTTAGAGTACTTTTTATATGTGAGACTACCTTAGACATTCTTATTTTTTTAATATCGAGTTGATTTTGCGAAGTTATGAGTACCCGCTTCGATTCATGTTGTTAGCGCCAAAAATAGCACGTGTCCAGTGATCTGCTCGCGCGTGTACTCAGATCCAATTTTCAGTTACATACAGTAAATAAAAAAATTGAATAAAATGTATACAGAACTTTACTTTAATCTTTATTAAGTTTCAAATAGCAAAGCTAATCCGGAAACTGCTCAGATGCTGGCTTAATTAGTGGTTTTTGTTAGGGGAGGAAATCCGAGTGCCCGGAGAAAACCGTCGTCGGACGTCGGACCCAGTTCACATACTTCCTCGGCCGGGAATCGAACTCGGGTCGCATTGGTGAGAGGCGAGTGCTCTGCCACTGCGCCACCCCAGCGTCCCGAAAAAAAATAAACTAAAGTAATTGATCTTTCAGTTTTTCTGTATCAGTGTTAACAGAAAACTATGCTCACTTCAAGTTAATAGTAATTTCCACAACGTATTTTTTTTTTTGCTACTAGAAAGTTGATTATCAATCGTTTTTAGATGCCGCTGCCCTCCCGCGTCGGGATTAGTCACAATAATTTAAGGCACTAATAGATTAGAAAGTTAAAAGTTAAAAGTAATTAAAATCCACAACCTCGCTATTCATTCTGCAACTCTTGAAGACTAGATGAGTTTTTCGGGGGTTAGCTGTTCTTTAGAGTGCAACATAGACATAGAATGTCTACACCTATTTCAAGAAAGGTAGACTGAAAAAAATGTAAAACATGAAAGATAAGAACCCAGGCAGTTCCTGATTTTCTACTGCTCACACTGGTTTTTATTTGCCAAGGTGAGCAATTTCAAGGTAATAGTTACAGCACTTTCAGCTATTGTCATAACTGCAGTGATATCAGCTCACACTTGCACACAGCTTGAATACTAATAAGCTGTTACCCAGAGTTCCACTGGGTCATATCTTTCATGATTGATGTTTTTTCTGGTCAACCTTTTATGAAACGGGTGTATTCATTTTTATCATATATATATATAGAAAGGTTTTAAAATTCATTGGGTATATATATTTCGCGATTCAAAAATAAATTTCGACCAACCGACTGACCTTCACCTTGATTCAGTTGTGAGAAAATCGGTTTAGGCAAAACAGATATATCGGCCTTCACTTACAGAATAATATCATGCGGAACTGAGTGAAACCCTTCCGAGAAGACAACCCATCATCTATCGGGTACGTGACCTTGACCTAAGTAGTGAGCGAACTTTACTTTCGGTTCAATTTTTAACCCTTGCTTACAGAGAAATACGTCTGAGGCTATATGGAAATAGGTCGTCAACTGCTTCCTCCGCAGGCATATCTGAAGGTCTTTCGGCAACATAAATGGCAAGAGATGGTGAATGATGGCAAGTGGTGATGAATTATGGTAGAAAGCGAGAAAGGAGACAGACAAGCCACAGACATTAGCTAACTCTCCGTTTATCCAATTGTATCATGTATCAACTAGATCAAGCCGGCTAGAACTTTGTCTTTTTTTAGTTTTTTGTTTTGTTTTTGTTTTTTTTCGGCACAAACAATGAAATAGCCCTTATATGTTTTGTGAGACGAGAAAATATTTTGACTTCTATTTCAGTTTTGTCGCTGATTTCAGTTGCTTTCTGTATTTGAAAAACCAAACGTATAAAAACAGCGTTGATTTTCACATGCGAACACGACGCGATGAGTAGAATGCTCGAGAAGAGACTTATCCTCCTATTAACCCTTTTTTTAAAAAGTAGCTGTCATTCGCTATATCCGCTTCTATATAGAAAACTGCTTGCACGGACGCGTTCGGTCTCAGAGTATAACAACTGACTATAAAAAATGAAACACAGAAATCTCCGAGAGCCTTACAGAGCGTGGATTGTGGATTTCACGCAAAATTATACTGCAAGGTAATAGTTTTAGTTGTTTTATCGAAGGTCTTGGAACTGGAAAAATTATCAAATGCGCGAAAGTGAATTCTACAAACAGTCGGAGTAGATGCTACATTTCCTCATGCAGACTTCAAAAGGACCGAGATAAAATTAGGTTCAGTTCGCCATCACATCGTTTGTCGCATCCGCTAAAGTACGTACCAGCGTTAGTAGTGTTTCTGACAGGGTGTTAATTATTCAATTCAGTTCTAAAGATTAAAAACATCCTGTGATATCACGCCAAACAAACTCCATCTGATTAGTACCCATTTCAAATCAACGTGTTTTTCCCATGTGACTGCTGAATTGGTAAAGAGATTTTCAGATGAACTTGACTGCCCAAAACTTGTTTTCAGACAAGAACTTGATACCTGCCGAATTAGATACGTTCCCTGACACTAGTTGCTTGATGAAATCAACAGCTATTACCAGGGCTCAAAAGTTCAGCTTTTCGTCCAAATGCACTTGTGCGGCCAGTTTTCGATTTTTAGGCAGACCACCTTTGCTAAACTGCTACGCTCATTTTCAAAGGCTAATTTGACTAGTTGTAAGAATATTTATAAAACGTTTCTGCAGTTCGACATAAAACAAACACGTTGATCCTGCAAGTTTCTCTTTCAAGAGACAGTTTCTGCGGAAATAACTATTGGTGAAGTAGGAGAGTTGAAATTACAAAATCGCACTTCATCACTCAGCTGCATCAAGGCGTACTCGCGCCCTTCTTGGCGCATTTGGGAAAATTCTCCTCGCATATGTAACCAAGTGAACTCGAATGTTTGCAAACTTTTGGCCCTGATCTCGATTTACAGCAAGTTCTTAACATTGCCAGAAGATTCAACTAGAAATTTAGCCAGCGATAAAAGTAGCAAAATTGAAGAAAAGCTACAAATAAAACTCCAGTTGAAGACAGTCCATGCTCAGCGAATTTACCATTTGTCAAGTGTAGCCCCAAGCATTCCAGCCCGACAAAAAATATTTTCTTCATAACACTTGCAGGCAGTGTTTTATATAGACGGTAATTTTCTGCTCCTACCATTCGTGGTTATTGACATGCTGTTCAGTAACAGAACAACACCTCAGCGGGTTCGGGAAATGCTGCATCTCACAACCACAAAATTAAAAGTTTTTGGAAAAAACCCCGAACTAGATATAAAGAGTAGCAGACATACTCCCTGAGTCAGGCAGAGGAGGCAAAATCCTCCTCCGAAATTCATGCTCATAAAAATGTCTTAATTAGCCGGGATCCGAACTTCAAACTTACTCAGTATCTGAGCACCGGGATCTGAGCTCAAGGTAAATAGTAAAAGGCTTATATGGCAAAACATGTACATCTTAATTTCAAACAAAACAACACTTTCGACTGTTCGTTCAGGTTGAATTAGAACCTTAGCAAACGTTTTATTGGAACTGATAAGAGTAAGAAATAGTGTTACAATTTTAGAATACTTTTTCTTACTTTTTACAGCTAAAGCATTCTTAAAAGTTGGTTTTAGTAGTTAGCAAACACGATTGTTTCCATGTTAACGTTAAATTCCTGACCCGCAAATAGCCAAATAGAACACACAATTTAGAGTCTTCCATAAAGTGACGATTGTTAATAATGGTGTTATTTTCAACTTGTAGAGTGCGGCCTTATTGATTACGTCGTCACTTTTGCGCCATTTTTCATTTACTGCGTCAACACACCAATCTAATGGTCCGTTGTCCATTAGGAATCTGGCTCATTAGAAAAGTGCACTGTGAAAACACTTTGACATCTACACCGGATTTACAATAAATTCAATGACGAAATGAAATGGCCGCATTATGCGAATGTCGGAAATTTAGAAAAAGCTGTTGAAATTTTGGCCTATTTGACTCTGCATGCCAAATTTCACATGTTCTAATGACGTCATCTTTTCATCTGAATAAGGACTGTTTTTAAAACATGACTCACCGTTAGTCATTTTTTCACTTGCCATTGACGAATATGTACAAAAGGTTCTTATTGTGGAAATACTTTGAATTAGTATATACCACACAAGAGAATATTGCTTTTCGCGCGTTCTGATTGGTTAACTCGGAGGTGATTAGCAAGTACTATTCACCTCCGAGTAGCCGAAGAGAAACAAAATGGCTTCCCGTTTCGTTTTTCTTTTGATTTCGTTTTGTTTTCTGGTCCGCTAGTTATTCAGCTTGTGTGGTATATACTAAATCAATTATTCACCTCAATGTCGGTGAAAGTGGTAAATATTCACTGGAACTATTCACCTCCACTTCGGTGAATAATTGTTAAATATAAGCGGCATAGACACATTTAATCTCACATTTCATTTCAGATTCAGTCGATTGGTCGTATTTACCTAGAAAGACGAATAATTCGTCTGAGACGGATTATTCGACTGGCCTGGGTAAATCAGTACAGGACGCATCAAATAGCAGAATTTAAGGGCGTCTGACTAAATATGAGATGTATCAAACGGATGTTTTTTCCCTGTTCTCGTTGTTGAAAACACGTTCAAGCGGTTATAAAGTTTGTTTACTTCGTTACAATGCTCCCGTTTAATTCGTCTGTTTAGTGTGTCTAAACGACGCAATAAGCAGACGAACTAAACAGCACGAAACTTTAGTTCGTCTGATGCAGATTTCCGTATTTATCTGGACGAATTATTCGTCTTTCCAGGTAATTACAGCCAATATTAGTTGTGATGCCATACGCTTTTCTTTTTATAAGAACAAACTTGTTAATAACACCGTTGAGGGGCAGATTTACCCAAGTTCAACAACCTCAGGCTCAAACTTTGGCTCAGATCCAGAAAAACTCAATCGTTCAACTAGATCGGTTGTTTTATGTATGAAATAAGAACAACTAAAAAGCAAGTTGGAGCTAGATTGAAGAAAAAATTAAGAACGAACACTTTAACGTAGTAATAGCGATACTTCGCGTGTCGTCATCTTTTGTTACTAATGTTCCAACCAGGCATTCATTGGTTGCTGGAACAAAGCAGTCTTTTCAAATCGTGATTGGACATTTGCATCACAAAAGTAATGTTTACAAACACTAAGTATTGCTATAGTAATAGTAATAATAATAATAAATAGTAATAATAGTAATAATAATAATAATAGTAGTAGTGATAGTGATAACGATAACGATAACGATAATGATAATAATAATAATAGTAATAGTAACAATTTTGCCCGCAAGGTTAATTTAGTTTACCTGAATTCCGAACTCATGTTTTAACAGTAGTGTACGGAATATAGTAACTTTTTTTGAAGAATGTTTTGGGCAAACTGGCAGTCTCTGAACCGCAGTCGTTTCATATCATTCGGAACCTCAACTCGTGTGCGCATATTTTAAAAGTTTTATCTCTTCTTGCAAGAATGCTCTAGAAGTCTCCTATCTCTAACCCTCTAAAGTTGAACTATCTGAGCCAGACCACAGATATTTGAAAAGCAGCTTGCATAAAAATAGGTAGAGACAAGTGAGATACCATATGTTGTCCATAAACACCCGGCACCAGATGCTTCATATGCATACTGATCGAATACAACTTTCGATTCTAGAATGTTTATCAGTTTTTTCAGCAAGCATTGAAATGTTTTTCATAAGTTTAAGAATTGAAGAGATTTTTGTTCATGTCATGTAACCGTGGTAACTTTTTACTGATTTTCAAGAAAAAGGAAAAAGTCTCCCATACAGCCGGGCAAAAAATTCCGACCGCGCCACTCAAATCGGGCCGAATCGAAAACAAATTTTATATGTAGGTGCATGTGTGCAAACTAAACTATCTACCGAAGGGTATCTTGAGGGGTTTCGAATTAAATTTTCTATCTGTCCAATTTTAAAAAGCAGCTCGGCCTTCATGATATTTAATTCTCAGCTGAATATTCAAATGTCAAAATCTTCAAAGTTGTTAAACTGTTAACTTCCCAACTGGTGTTTCACAAAGTACAAATTATAACAACAGACACTTCCACACTCTGTCTAATGATTTTTGCACAACCACCAGTTCAATTTTTTTTACACATTTGGGATCAGCTTATGTAGAAGAATGTTCCAACTTTTTAAACCAAATTCACAAAAATCCAAAAGGCAAAACGCAGCCATCAACTTACAAGGAGTTCAAGCAGCAGTGTTCATATTGGTGATCGATATGTATTTCTTTCTTTTTGAAGTTTTGCCTTAATTTCCGTGTATATATTAAGACTAGTCTTTCAGTTAATTACATTAATGAATAACAAAAGTGGCATTGGATGTGGAAGTACACGACCGTTTTGCATTTGTTTTACAGTACATACTTTACGACCAACTGGGACTAACACTGCAGAGCTTGCAACTACATATTGCTTTGAGTTCAGAAATGCAGCATGAATCTTTGCCAATTTTGAACCATGTCCTTTAAGTTAAAGTAAATCTATTTCAGATATAAGCTTGGGTGCTTTGCACACATCGTTCACCCATGTTTCTTGCTTTGTACTGTGAAAACGTTGGCGCCACGCTGTGTAATGGATAACAAGATATCGATATTTACTATGCGGGAGAACTCTCTTTTCTATCTCATCGTGATAATGTTAATAATACAAAGAAGACCGTGCACTTTATCCTTTTCGGTTCTACTTCTTGTAGCAACGGAATCATGGTAGCTACTCGAAAACATTTTCACGCCTCCATGTTATGCAACCAAATTAATTTCGTCTTAGGTGTAAATATCTATAATGGTGATAAATTGCTGTTAAACACACCTTTCGGAAAACAGTAGAATGGTCTTCAATAAAGCTGTTGAGTTTAGCGACGGAGAGATGTTTCCGAGCTTGAAAACGCCCTTTCTGCGTGAACGATGGACCGTGCCTTTGATTCGCTGGGTTTTATCTGAGAATACAAATGCTTGAGCGTTTATCAGGGCAATTCTCCGATAATGTAGAAAGCTTATGGAGTTCGAATATTGATTGTAAATGGAGAACTTAGTTCATAAGGTTATGGGTGCCACGTAAGATTAAAACGAGAGAGGCAAATGAATCTCCAAATGGTGCACAAAATGAAAAATGCAAGAAATGAATTGTCGGGTGTAAGACTTTTTAAGTTAGGCTCAACTACAACTCTATAGACAACAATTCTTAAGTAAGAAATGCTCAATTGTTTTGGACTTTTTACTGCCATGGAGAACTCATCAGGTTTTTGATAATAAAACGGCTGTCAAAGTTGGCGGCATGCAGTTTACCCCGTTAAAGAAAACGCGATACCACATAATAAACAGCATATGAAACAACTTTAACCTTTAACCCTTAAAACGGAAATTTCTTTCTAGAACCAGGCTGTTAAAAGTTTTAAATAACCGCAGAAACACCAACTTAATCATTTATGCTCGTGTTATAACGTTAGAACCGCAGAATGCGACAATCCTCTTGAAAATGTAGAAAAAGTTTTTTTTAAAACTTTTTACCTTCACTTGTAAAACCCGTTTAAAAACCTTCAACAAACATACTCATTTAGTTTACAAATTGCATCTTTTTAAGGAAATGTTATGCTGTACAAAATGCGAAACAGGTTGTTGAAAACCTGAAACAAAGCTCGTTTAGGAAAATGCCCTTAAGTTTGAACCAGCTATCAAAACCCATAACGTGAGCACTCATTTTGCAACTCTCGAAAGAAAAATGTTGAGGTTAAACTTGCTTCATAATTTTACTGAAGAATCGAAAAATGTTAATTGAATTATTTGTATTAAAAGCATAAATTTGTAATAAGTGAGAACAACTTGATACGTAGCAACCTGTGATACATTAAGTCAACTGGAAACCCCTGTAACAGCGGAAAATAATTGAAGAGCGTTGGTGTTTCTGCAAGCCATATGTGTCCACGTTGCCTTTGGCTTTTTTAATAACTCTGTATGTATGTATTTGATTTACTTTCCAGATCTACCATATGGTAAATCTATTGGAATGAGTCCTACGGGCAATGCTTCACGAAACTGACATTGTTTTCTACTGTAAAGTTACAAGTGGTTAGATCGTATTAAATTGTAGGTGGTTAGATTATTCAATAACATAAGTTGTGAGTCTTCTTGTTTGGTTTCTTTCAATTATCGCAAAATTTGAATTTAAAAAATAAAACTGACCCGACGCATTGAATATTCAGATCTTCAGTTCATTGCATGCGTTCAGTTCGTACTGCCAGCCAGCACGACAACATACCCTCCCCTTGGCTGGCCTGGTGCAGAGTACACACGGAAGCTTAGTAGCTGCACATGTTCAAGGCATTGCCCACGCTCTACCCTGTTTTCCATATGTGATGTATTGGTGACTGTAATCTTGTCTGTCTTTCATGTCTGTCTGTCATGCGTGACTGGCGTATTTACAAGTTGTTGGGTTTTTTTTATTTAACAACAACTATAAGAGGTAATGAGGCTCAGATCGCCCAAAATGTTTGATCAATTTTTAACAATCGGAGGCTGTAAAGAGTCGTAGCCGTAAAAAGACTCGGAACCATAACGGTGTTTCAAGAGGAAAGTTTCATTGAAATTAGTTGCTTTACACGAGTCAGTAATAAATAAAACACCAAAGCTTTAGTTCTTTCGCAAATTTTATTTTCATACAGTTCATAAACGCAATGAGCGAGGTTGTGTTCATTTCAGGGCTTTTGTTAAAGTAGAGCAAAGTTATCAATTCAGGAAAAAAATAGGAAATTTAAGAAAATTTGGAGGCTGAAAAGACCTAAAGTTTAAGAACGATGAGCCTGTGGCTCTTATAAAAACAAAGCGTGCATGACATGATTGTAGGGCTTGTCTGACCATTCAGTTCCGTATTAAGAGACAAAAGAACAGTGTAAGCAAAACAACTGTGTATATCAAGAGACACTTTGCGTTCTTTTGCCGAGATCAAGTTAAATTCAAATATGGTGAAATACCCAGTAACTAAAAAAGAGCTCGACTCGAGCGAATGAACAAACGGCGCAAAATTTCCCAAAACCTGAACTGCCAAAAAATATACGGAGTCCCTCATGACAGTAGGATAATTGTCGTATGTGCTATAGCCTAAAGGCATTTCTCGATACGAAAATATTTCTCGGCTCCCAACCCACTCTAGTTTATCTTTTTCTATCTTTTTCAAGATTTTATCCTCCCGTTCAACTCTTTATAATTTTTGTCTCTGAGGGCCGTTTCGCACTGGAGAGAATACGATAAAGTTTTGTTTGATTTTCCGAATTTAAGCACGTATACGTGTCCTTGTTTTGTTGTAGTGTTAATGCAATTTGTGGTTTTGAAAATGTGAGATTATCAGATGAAGTCTACCATAATATTCGGCAGATGAAAACTAAATTTTCGGTCATATTGCAAGCATACCCAATGCTTGTTCTTCAACTATACTTTTTCGAATAGCTTGATTAGTTTTTGTGCTAAGTTTTTTTTTAGATAGCTTATCTGATTACTAATCATATATATGAAAAAATTACTTGATTCTGATTGGCTAAGAACAGTGTGATTACTTTGTAATTCTGTGAAAAAATGTGTAATCCTGTGCAATTACAGCTACAAAAATACAATCTGATTGGCCCAGAAAAAATATTGATTCAAAATAAGCCAATCACGCGCGACAAGAAAGTGGCGTGATCTGACGTGCTACGCATGGTGTGACAACGAACTTGATACGGCGTCCCGAGTTCAATTTTCGCTTGGTGCACTCGATTTTTTCCCCCTAGTTATAAAAATGTTGCCCAAACAGGGAATAAAATTTTTCCTATTTTTTTTCACCTATGTTACTTACTTTATTTCTTGATGTTTAAAAAAAAACTAAAAGACATTAACCATATTAAGGGGGTGGGGAGAGCGCAACGCGCCCCCTGGGCCTTTAAAGATTTATAACTTTAAAACTATAAGATAAACGGCTCAATTTTTAGGAAGTTTTCCTCAAATGTATCGGAGAATCCAGTCATATGGCTAATTTTGGTTTATGGGGTGGGATATTGCAATGGCAACCACGTTCTGATTAGCTGCTTTTGTCAAATTTGGTCATTTGCCGTCTTTGTTACGTTTTACAGCTTGAAAAAATGTATTTTATAAAATCAAACACTTCTATACATAGCACATTGGAGTTCGGATCAATTATGGTAATTTATGACGTCACTATATTGCCGATGACATCATAATGATGTCATGAGTGGTATTTTTTGTTTAAATGTTACTTTTTTGTTCATACAAGTTGTTCTAGTCCATCTTTATATAAATATCTGTAGAAACTTTAAAATTATTGCAATTGACAAATTTCCCCACGAGGTCCTCTCCCTCACCCCCTCAGTTAGCAAATGAAAACTTGAAACCGTATTGTTTCTCATTAAATTATGATTGTGCGTTCACATTTTTGTACTTAGGTTGCATTTATGTTGTTTTCAAACGCAAAATTTGAAAGAAACACAAGAAATTTTTTTTTTGAAAAATACGGTTTTTAAGGAAATGACGTCATTATGACGTCATAATGACGCCATGACCAGAACATAATTATGTGAAACTAATTAGTTTTCAAAGATCTATATACTTGCTAGGTTTCATAGCAAAAGCTTTTATAGATTTACAGTCCCAGTATCACAAAGCCCATAGTCGCGGAGCTGCTAATTGTAAATTTGTATATATTTGTATGTATTAGTTTACATTTAATTTCATGTATTTGATCTATTATATTGTTGTAAATAGTTAGTTTTATCTGTTATATTGTTGTAAATTTTGTTGTTTAGTCAGGGCTCCCATTGATAACAGTTTCTATAATTGAAACTGAAAGGACTACCCTGACCAAAATAAATAAAGGCCTCTATCTATCTAAGATTTTAACAAGTAATCATACGTTTTTTTTCGTTCAATTTGGAATTAATTTGCACTTGTGAGTTTTCATAAAGCTCGCGGAAGCGGATCGTGCCGTTTGAACTTTATGAAATATTCATTCGTGCAAATGAATTCCAAATTGAAGTCTTCGAAACGGTATAATTACCTGTACAAACTATGGCTTTTGTGTTGGCATTCCTTTTAAGTTACTTTTTAATAAGTTGTAATTATTCGGGGAAACTCCAATTGACCGTAACAAAAAAGATTGCGACAGGTGCATTTACTCACAACTCCTAGCGCACGAATAACCTGAAAACGTTCATAAATATCGCACAGAAATTATCTAAAAACTTCAAATCAAGCATACACAATCTAGCGACAGTCGGGAAAAAGACAGTAACAAAAGGCAATGACAGGATAGTGACAGTGGTAATGACATTCAGGACAGTGACAGTGGTAATGCGGACAGTCAGAACAGTTACAGCGGAACGACAGTCAGGACGGGAACAGTGGTAATGACAGTGACACTAGTGGTAACGACAGTCAGGACAGTGACAGTGGTAACGAAAGTTAGGACAGTGACAGTGGTAATGACAGTCAGGACAGTGACAGTGGTAATGACAGTCAGGATAGTGACAGTGGTAATGACATTCAGGACAGTGACAGTGGTAATGCGGACAGTCAGAACAGTTGCAGCGGTAACGACAGTCAGGACGGGAACAGTGGTAATGACAGTCAGGACAGTGACAGTGGTAATGACAGTCAGAACAGTGACACTGGTAACGAAAGTTAGGACAGTGACAGTGGTAATGACAGTCAGGACAGTGACAGTGGTAATGACAGTCAGGATAGTG
>JANRMR010157440.1:1650-12415 GCA_025434825.1 Bergia sp. 'catenularis' | reverse complement strand
TCCGGTGGACCTCGCTCCCTCGGCTCTTTACTATCACTTGCACTCATTCACCATATATGTCTATATAGTTACTAATAAAGTAGCGATATGATGAATTATTATAGAAGGATGACTCTAATTATCTTTTCCATCTGGTGGAGCTCTTCACTATCACTTGCACTCATTCACCATATATGTCTATATAGTTACAAATAAAGTAGCGATATGATGAATTATTATAGAAAGGTGGCTTACTCTCTTTCTTCCGTCCTAATTCTCTTCTCCATCTGGTGGATTTCACTCTCTAGGCTCTTCACTGAACGCTTCCCGGGGTCAACACGCTCACAATACTGATTTGCCATATGCGTCGTTTCCTGCAACACGATAACTACAAAAGTCAAACAAGGCAAGCAGGGCTCGACATTAAGCATTTTAGGTCACTGGCCCATCAGGCCAGTAAGATCCCAGCATGAAAGCGCATTGGCCCAACGCGAAAAGTTTTGGGTCTGCATCTAGTCTCATCCTTGTTGATCTTACGGATGTCATAAGTTGACACTGTCTGGAGTAAGATTGCCCTAATGTTGACAGAGTTTTTATTGACCAGGATTGTCCAAGTATTTTCTAATTGACAGAATTCAAGTGCTTTTTTTAAAAGACTTGCTGGCCCCATCGTGCCACCACTTTTCAAACATTAGTGGCTCATGTAGGCCCGAACGGGAAAAAGTGCCCTGGGGCCATCGAACCAGCATTAATGTCGAGCCCTGGCAAGACTGCAGACTTCCATTTCAGAAACAAAAATACCTCTCTCTTTGAAACGAGTAGAAATGAACACCACTTTTAAATAACCACGTTGGTTTCTTGCGTTAGATTTTTGAAGCATTAACCAATTTGGCCTACCAGAACGCCTTGCGGATTGGATTCGCTTTTTGACTGTGGAACAATGGTGATGTTGAAATCGCTTCAAAACTATGTGATCCTGTGTATCTCCACGAAAATTTCAGTTCAGTTCTGTTTCTATATATTTTCTTTTAGTCGTCATCTTTTTACTTGATTAGCTGCCACGTAAAAACACTCTAAAGCAGGTTCCAAAACACTTTTAAGTAGAATTGGTCAGGTATATCCAATTTATGTGCTGCTTTGTTGTTGGAAATGAAAGAAATGAACCGACTAACCTGAACTGTTCTAATCATGTTGTTTTACTATCGTGTGCTTGGAAATGATGGAGTTGAAACAGCTAACATCATCTCTAGGCATGTTGTTCATTCACTGCGTGGTTGGAAATAAGAGAATTGAACAAACTAACCTCACGTTGTCCAACTACTGTGTGGTTGGAAATGAGGGATTTGAATCAACTAACCTCTACTGTTCTAATCATGTTGTTCAGATCTCTCTCAGCTGTTCTAATGTTGTCCACTATTATCTTCCGTCGATCTTCATAGTGTTTCCGGTGAGCTTTCTTTTCTGCAATGTCACGTTCAATTCTTTGCATTTCATTCTGTGGGTCAAACAAAAGCAATATTAGCAAATGGGATTACTGCAAGATTCCGCCTTACAACAGCCTCTGCTTTGAGTCATTACGTAGTTACTTAAAGGAACAATGCAATTGGATAATCAAAAACAATAACAATAACCCAACAGATGATTGGCTCTCGTGTGCTGGGAACGCCTGACTAAATTGATCCTATGGCACCATCCCAGAAAACCGCGCGTGCACAAAATGGTCTCAAGATGGCCGCTCTTTTATATTTCAGTCGTTGGTTTTAAAACAGTTCTAAGTACTATCAAAACTTGTTATCTTTGAATACATTTATCGGCTAAAGTTGTGGATGGGCTAAAAAGCAACTTCTTTGTTGAATGTACGGTAATTACCAGAACTTGCCTGTTTAATAGTTCCTTTTACAGAATTCGTTTCTTTAGCAAAACGAGAAAACAACAGCGAACATCACTAATTTCGCAAAGCATTCTAGGATGATGCCTGTTGCGCAAATCTGAAAGCGCGCGCTGATTGGTTTACTCCAAGCACATGATAAATGTCCGATTGGCACAACTTCGCACAAAACCTAACCCCCGGGAAACAAAGCGACGCCTTTGTGGCTGTAGAAGCTTCTTTGTTGTCCAATTTCCAACAAAAAATAAGCAAATTGCACCCCCTCCTTTTCCGGTATACACCTGTCTCACTCTCATCTCTTATTTCATTTTCAATTGCCTTGAGACATGCGTTCGTTAGATTGCCGTAATTACCAGCTGTCTGAAAAAAATGGTTTTTGCGATGTTAAAGTGTCGTAACAATGGAGAGTTTATAGATAAACAATATTTACGATAGTTTCTGCGTGTATAGTGAGAACAGACTTGGGGGTTTGTGCCACTTCATATCTTGTGATAATGGTCTTTAGATTTCTTGCTTGTACACTGTACTTCATTCTTATAAGATTAACAAACAAATAGATTTCAAAGGAACATTTACATCAGCCCACTCAACCACACAACGGCTGGCAAGGTGGGTCCCCATGTGTCTGTATAATCACAGTAAGACCAATTACACTCTCGGATCCCCTCAGCCCGCCCAACCACACAACGGCTGGTCAGGTGGGTCCCTTAACTGTCTGCACATCCACACGAAGACCAATCACAATCTCGAATTTCCTCAGGCCATCCAACCACACAACGGCTGGTAAGGTGGGTCGCTATGTGTCTGTATAATCACAGTAAGACCAATTACAATTTCAGATCCCCTCAGACCACCCAACCACACAACGGCTGGTCAGGTGGGTCCCTTAACTGTCTGCACATCCACAGTAAGACCAATTACAATCTCGAATTTCCTCAGGCCATCCAACCACACAACGGCTGGTAAGGTGGGTCGCTATGTGTCTGTATAATCACAGTAAGACCAATTACAATTTCAGATCCCCTCAGCCCACCCAACCACACAACGGCTGGTCAGGTGGGTCCCTTAACTGTCTGCACACTCACAGTAAGACCAGTGACGGTATAAAGTGAGTACTCTGTGCGCAAGGATGATCTCATCACTGGGGAATACCAATTAAGCAGTCTATAGCCATTCAGTTGTTGTAAAAACCTTTCTGGGTTGGATTTAAAACAGCCTTAGCAATTAACTCTTCAATCTGTTTGAAAGCGCTTTCATATAAAGAAATAAATAAAGATTGTGTTACAAAACAGTTTACCCTAAACGGATCCGCTTTCTCCAACAACGACTGTATTTTCTCTTTGTGTTGATCGCTTCTCTGTTCCTGTTCGGTCACAGCACTGCGGGCGTGCTCAAACTCTCCCTGAACAACCTGACTCTGAAAAAAACAAGCAAGTCATAGTTGGTTAAAAAAAGGTTGGTGGCAAATCCGGCTTTTGGGGAAGATGAAGCAAGAAAAAGAAGGAGGAAATCGCCCAATAGGTTACCTTTCGTGGGTCAACAAACAAACAAACAATTAATGTATAGTTATATGAAAACAATTACAGCACAATAGTTGTACACCAGATTTGAGAATAACCAACAAATTAAAACAAAGAAAAATGAAGTGCTTTGTTATCTAAAATACCTCTTGCTCAATTTCTTGAATCCGTTGTGTATAGCTTAGAACTTCTTCTTCCTAAATCAAGAACAGTAATGTTAAACTACGCAAGCGGGAAACGTATACCAGAGCTAGGCGGCAGACCAAAGACTAAATAGGCCCTTTGAAGCTCGAGATCACGTGGTACAAAATTCACCATACTGGAACGCAAAAGAATGTGACAAACTCCAATACAAAGCTCCATGAACTAGAAAAACGTGATATCACGCTTTTCTCACGCTTTTCTAATTGATGGAACGAAAATCAAACTCAAGGACTTTCAAGGATCAAAGACTAAATTCAAGAGATTTCAAGTCCTTGAAAAACGAATATCAAACTGAAGACCTTTCAAGGATCAAAGACTAAATTCAAGAGATTTCAAGTCCTTGAAAAACGAATATCAAACTGAAGGCCTTTCAAGAAACCAAAGACTAAATTCAAGAGTTTTCAAGTCCTTGAAAAACGAAAATCAAACTCAAGGACTTCCAAGGACCTAATACTAAATTCAAGAGTTTCAAGTCGTTGAAAGACGAAAATCAAACTCAAGGACTTTCAAGGACCAAAGACTAAATCCAAGAGTTTCAAGTCGTTGAAAGACGAAAATCAAATTTAAGGACTTTCAAGGACTTTACACACATTGTTAAAAGGTGTTAACATATTCTGGGAGATCCAACTTGTACATACCAACGTTGTGACATCTGGCAGTTGTTCCTCCTCAAAGTTCTCAATCTCATTAATTTCCTAGAAACACAAACAAATTAAAGTGTTTTGCTGGAATCCAATTACGCTGTTTGAACCGCTACACAACCCCCTTAGGGTGATCTCCACACACTGAAGTTGGTTTTTGGCTTCCGTCAGTCAATTTTATTTCAAATAAAATTGAAAATTTCCGGTAGTTGGGGTGACTATGTTCTTACTGTCAAAGGTACATGTCGACAGATCTATGAATCATGAATGACAGCAATTGTCTTGAGATATCTCTCTCTTCCAGTTTGATCTCTATCAAGATTGACAAAAAGAGATAGCTGCCGCATGACGCTTTTGAAGTTGTCTCTTGGCTCATCTGGCCAGGTTTTCCTCAGATCTGCTCCTTATTAGGTTCTGTCACCATCCAAACCTGTTTGCCGTTTTTTTGGCACCAGTTGGAACTACTGATACTGTCACAAGTTAGGTCGTCCTTAGCAAAATCTTTCCAGTGCTTGCGAGGTCGACCACAGAAGCGCACGCCACTTGAAAGCTCGCCAAAAAGGCATATACATGTATGTCTTGAGACATACAGTCCGTTTGAATATGTTTAAAGGGGTACTCAGCTCTCAGTAACTTATTAACTTAAAATGAGGCACTGAAGATGTTGTTTACAACATTCGGCATTTATACATTTTGTTATAGTAAAAATATGAGAAAGATATATTTTTATACTTACACCCATAATCTTGTTCACTTCTTGTTGTTCTTTCAAAGCTTTATTCTTAGCTCTACTAAGTTCTCTCTGAAATACGATAAAATAAAATTTAATATTTAAGTGCCATAGCCAGTGTTTGCAGAGTAAGGGCAGAACCTGGGGCTTTTCCAGGAAGTCTCATGGTATCTACATGTAGATCAAATAAATACTAACCACTCTCGAAGACCAGCAAAATGAATGGTCATTTTATGGGATTATGATATGGGACACGGTAATGCTTGTTTTCGGCAACGCGTCATTACCATGCTATAAAACTAGCACTCATTTTTTTTATAAGAACATATTTTATAAGAACGTTGAGGCTGAAAATAGGAAAAACTTAAGAACATCTTAAGAACATAGCTCAGGCTGAGATTTGAATAAGAACATTTTATTCCATATTTTTCCAAATAAGTGCTTTGCGTCCAGCTTGACCCAAAAGTTGATGTGCATGATACGATATATCAAGAATGTGTAATGAACAACACAGTACATTGCCATTAAGAATTGTAATTTCTGCAGTATAGCAGTGATAATAAAAAAATCTATTTCACTGTGTCTTTTATTGTAATAAAACACCAATCTCAAACAATGCCCTTTATTTCACATTTCCGGGCTACATATGCCTCATATTGCAAAATGTAATTTAAGAACATCTTTAGAACGTTTTGAGGCTCAAATCGCCATAAAATAAGAACGTCCAGTAATTGGCTCAGCCTCAGCTCAAAATTACACGTTCTTATAAAAAAACTGAGTGTACTACCGAAATTTCGTTTCCTGTTGTATTAAAAGGGCTGTTTCATGGCTTTGCGCATGCTCAAGGATTTATTGATAAGAAACCTGTTTTTAGTTAAAATATTTATCATCAGGCACCGTTCAGATACCAATCTAAATGCTACGGATGTATTACGAGGCGATTAAGTTGGATTGCAGTTACCAATTTCTAAGTTCCGTGCCGGAACACAAAGAAGTCAATTGCTTTAAAATTCATAAAATATTGGCAGAAGTGAGTGAATACTGCCTTTTTAGTGGATTAAGATGTTTTCTTTTAGATTCTTTGGATAAATAATGGAAAATTTAACTTCTGAAAAAATAGAAAATCCGTCGATTCGGTCGTGAAAGCGCCCCTGTGAGTATTGACAGAAAGAATATATCAAATAGTATTGTGTCAAAACGTCTGCAAACAATATTCAAAATGCGCTCTAATCTGCAGCAAGTACGAGATTAGTTCCTAAAGTTTCGTTTTGCATGTCTTTCTGTCATTCACCTGCCATCTTGTAATCTCGTCGCTCATTACTTTAATTTTCAAGGGTGCAAAGCATTGTGGGGCGAACTGTCAAGATGGCAGAGGAACAAAAGGTTAACGATGGGTTCCCATGAACCTTTTGACTGAGCAGGAGTTACATTACCATATCTTGTTGCAGCGATGACTCAAGATTCCTGTACTCCTGGTCAAGCTGACGCTGATGTGATTTCTTCTCATCAACGTCTTGCTGTAACCGCCTGTCAAAACACAAGACTGTTGCTGAACACCACCAGGGATTGCACCCCTGAGAGAAAAAGATATTCACAGCTAACACACGCGTCATGCCAACGATCTAAGGGCAGACAGAACAAAGTGCCACAGAAGCCAATTTCGTTCTTATTTTTTATTGAAGGAATGGAACAAATTTCCTTTAGAAATCAGGAACAACAAAATTGTTCGCCGTTTTAAGCATTCTATTTTGAAATTAATAGTGCATTCTTTGCTTTTCTTGTCTTTTTGCAACAATTTTTAGATTAGTTCAGGGATCTAATTTTATTTTCCGATTTGTAATGTATTTTTGGCTTATTATACGTTAGTTAACTTTCCTTTAGACAGGACTTGCCTGAAAACAACCTTTGTGTGATGGCGACTTCCTGCATAAAGATTGTTTTTATTTATTGATTTGTTCTATTTATTTAGTTTTTATGCACTTTCCTTGGCATAAAACCAGCTTCCTGTGACCCTGTCTGGATCTTAGCATATAGGGATTTTAAAATCAATTAAAAATTGTGCTACGTAATATAATGCGTTTTTCAATCATTCTCTCTCGGAAAAATAAGCAACTGTGCACGCACAAAATGGTCGCAAAATGGCCGCCATTTTAAATTTCAGTCGATGATTTAAAACAGGTCTAAGTACTATCAAAACTCGTTATCTTTGAATACATTTATCAGCTAAAGTTGTGCATGGGCTAAAAAGCAACTTCTATATTGAATGTAAATACCAGAACTTGGCTGTTTAATAGTTCATTTTTCGGAATTCGTTTCTTTTGCAAAATGAGAAAGTAAGAGCGATAGCTACTAATCTTGCAGTGACTTCTGGGATAGTGCCTTTTGGGCAGACCTGAAAACATGCACTGATTGACTAACTCTAGGCACGTGAGAAATGTGGAATCACCTGGTGAAGAGTTAACCATCAAAACACATCTGGTCTCACCTTATCTCCCCCTCGATGTCCTTCTGCAGATAAGCTGCAGCCTTGTTGTATGCTGCATATGACTTGGCAGTCGCTCCACCAATCAGGTGCTCACCAGTTGGGGTGAAGGCCTAAAAACGACAATATTCCAGTTATAACTTCTAAAATAGCTGTTATTGTGTGTGAGATGTTAGCTCATTTGATAAGATCTCCGACTGCTAAAAGGTCCCGGGTTTGATTCCCGGTTAGGCCATGGGATTGAACAGTTAGATGACCTTCTTTCGGCACACCGTCCTTGGACATGTACAGGAACGTTGAGCCATTAGTCCCCCAGACGGATGAAGAACCAATCTGTGACTGGTTAATGCCATTATTATTATCATTATCTAATATCATTATCATTACTCTTTTTATTATTATTATTATATCAATTTGACTTTGTTTGGGTTGATACATTATTCTGATGAGTAAATTGTATTTTTTAGGGTAAACTCGATTTCATGAAACTATGCTGTGTACATGGTCTATCTATCTATGAACAACATTAAACATAATGATCGTTGATGGATGGATGGATTGACTGATGGAATTGAATATACTCACCCTTGGCTTTCTCACATTTGGAGGAGGTCTGCTGAAAATGACTTCACGCGCCGTCTTTGGATCTTCGATTAACAGCACCATTTCGACATTCGCCTGGAAACAACACAACACAGAATTCAAAACCAGGAAATGTAACTTATTTTTCAAAGTTTTATGAATTTTCCCCATTCAAATTAAAATTGAAATTTATAATTATTAAAATGTGACTCTTTGGCAAGTAGGTTTCAGAAGTACTCAGCATACAGCTTAGCCTTACAGCATCAACGTTCTCCCGTGAAATATCAGTTACTGTATCTGCAGTTTCCAATTAAGTATAAGTCTTTCTCAGGAAAACTTCCTAAATTTGGTAGTTGCTAAAGATGTAGACGCTTAAGATGGTTTGGGCACGTCATGAGGAGCGTCGACTGGATTAATTAGATCACCTATCTCCAGATACATGGGCAGTCTAAGAGAGGCAGGCCTCGTAAAACTTGGTCTGAGTTGTTGTCTGAAGACCTGAGGTTGAGCTCCCTCTCTGCTGCAGACACTCAGGACAGAGCAAAATGGAAGAATAAACTAAAAACCATGCAACGTCTCACCCACACGTGTGTGGACAATTGATGATAAATGGATGATTATGATGACGATGATATTGATATTGCATGTTGTGAGGAGCGTCGAGTGGATTAATTATATCACCTGTCTCCAGATACATGGGTAGCCTAAGAGAGACAGGCCTTGTAAAACTTGGTCTGAGTTGTTGTCTGAAGACCTGAGGTTGTGCTCCCTCTCTGCTGCAGACACTCAGGACAGAGAAAATGGAAGAACAAACTAAAAACCATGCAACGTCTCACCCACACGTGTGTGGACAATTGACGATAAAAGGATGATGATGATGATGATGATGATGATGATCATGATGATAATGATGATGATCATGATAACGTTTTTCTAAACAATGGGAAGATTGCAAAACCATCATGAAACAGCCACTTTAAAGTATATAACTAGGATTCAGCAATCAGATGCCAATCATCTATTCAATACTTATAACAATAGTAATAAACTTTATTTAAGCAGGGGACCCTGTCAGTTTACGCTGCTCTTCCCAGGGGACCTGCTTGCTTGATTGTTCGTATTTCGATCATTATTTTGTAGGTGTGTTAGCGTACAGTATACTGATCTTTTTTACATATTGTGTGTACAATTTGGCATCTGATATCCTCAAGATTCGCAGCATGCTATTAATCTCTATTTAAAAAGAACCATGAAGCTTTATCACATGACTGACATCCCCCAATCACATGTAAAGTTAATATTCATACAACTGAAGTTGACAATCTAAGATACAACAATCCAATGATTCTTGGTTTGCATGTGACGTCACATCCACTTAATGGCTCGTCACGGAGTCATACACATGGAGGGCAAACAACCACTCATGCAACCAGAGCAAAGAAGCGAAAATTAAGGTGTCACATGGAGGGCAAACAACCACTTATGCAACCAGAGCAAAGAAGCGAAAATTAAGGTGTCACATGGAGGGCACACAACCACTCATGCAACCAGAGCAAAGAAGCGAAAATTAAGGTGTCACATCGAGGGCAAACAACCACTCATGCAACCTGAGCAAAGAAGCGAAAATTAAGGTGTCACATGGAGGGCAAACAACCACTCATGCAACCAGAGCAAAGAAGCGAAAATTAAGGTGTCGAATCATGAACGAAAATGTCACTTTTTTGTGCTGTATGCGTGATTGCTGGACGGCAGTCATATTGCCATCCGATCTGAAAACCGAAACTTTTAGTGAGCTCACGTATCAAAAAGTCGGGTTATTGCAGCCCAAGAACAGATACCTCCGTTACAGCAATCTCATTCTTTTTCTCTAACCGCCACAGAGAGCCCAGCCCAAACATGTCTGTGTGACTAACCTGATCAATGAGACAGTTTGCTACCACTGTGTTATCAACGACCAACATGTCCAGAACAGAAGGATAGTTGCAATGGGGACGCTAGGATAACAAAAATACATAAGCATATATTATTTTGCCATAGTAACAGCTCGGTATAAAATTAATGAATAACAGACATAAATCATCAGTAATAACTTACATTATGTGATACGTCATGAACATGATCCTGGTATAAACAGAGAAAAAAAGGTTAATTGCATGGGTCAAGTAAATTTTTTTCCATAATTCCACGATATTTTGCCTAGAATCACCATAAAAAGTACTTAACTTTTGAGAAACTTGTAATGCCGACCACAAGTTTTTCTTAGGGTTTGTAAATATAATATTTAACAACTCAATTCCAAGACTTCTTCACGACTTTCTAAGACCTTATTTTAACAAAGTGTCACAAAAATTGTTGGATCATGAAGCTGTTAGCTAAGATGTGACGATAAACTTTTTCTTCATTCACAACATCTTAATTACCAGACTTTTTCATGACTTTCCAAGGCTATATTTGAACAAAATGAATGGTCCCAAAATTGTTGGATCACGAAGCTGTTTGCCAAGATGTGACGATAAACTTTGTCTTCATTCACAACATCTTAATTCCAAGACTTTTTCATGACTTTCCAAGACTTTATTTGAACAAAATAAAGTGACCCAAAGTTGTTGGATCATGAAGCTGTTTGTTAAGATGTGATGATAATATTTTTCTTCATTCACAGCATCTTAATTCCAAGACTTTTTCATGACTTTCCAAGACTTTATTTGAACAAAATAAAGTGACCCAAAGTTGTTGGAT
>JANRMR010157329.1:0-12417 GCA_025434825.1 Bergia sp. 'catenularis' | reverse complement strand
GGGCCAACTTCAAACCCCTATAGCTCAGCAGCCGTTGTAGATACGGCAACTATATTTGGTGGCTTTTCCCAAACTTCATTGGGGAATCATCTGACGTGCCGTTTTTGTCCCACTTTATTAAGCTGTTGCCATGGCAACCACTTTTTCAGTGACAGGTCTGGAGAAATTTTTCATAAAAATATTTTCTCACTGTTTTTGCATTCGAATTATCAATTTGGGCGTTTCAAATGTAATTTCGATGTTTTCAAACATAGTTTGAACTTTTTCGCTGATTTATGGGGTTTTTAAGAAATCCAAGATGGCGGCCGTGAAATCCAAAATGGCGTCCTGTGACGTTTGGTTGGTATAGCTTTAATGCTTCTTTAAAAGATGGCCGCGGGCACTTTCTGCACCCCCCCCCCCCCCTTCCGGGCCCAGGAACCACAAAAAAGCCCGGACCAGATAGGGTTAAATGGGCATAGTCACGGTTCTGCGCATGCTCGAAACATGAGCCGGCGTCTAACATCAGCTTTGTTTTTCGTCCAATTGAAATTGTTCAATTGAGAATGAACGTGCCAGACCACCGTGCAATGACATTTTGTACACAAAGATCAAGCTTCGGTCAAGCTGTGCGAGTTTTTGTTGTTCTGTGTCAGTCTTGTCTCAGTTTGCCGCATGTGTGAATTTGAATCAAGAAGACTTGAATCAAGAGTCCGGATAAAGTAATGTCTGCCTCGAATTCTCACACAAACAGAAATAGTCAGGAAATTCGTCGAAATCTCAATATACAATATAGCCTATAGCCACTGAGGGGGCAGAACAGAACAGTGCATTTACGAAACTCGACTTACTTGTGTGAATACTCAACACAGTGTGGTAATTTAAGCAAGCTAAGACAACTGGATGGCTGTTGGCACTAACGGCTTTCTATAGGTTTCACTGACGAATCAGATGAAAATGTGTCGCCCTAATGAGTGAAAGGTGAAATGGTGAAAGAATCATAATCTTGAGAGCATGCAACAGCGATCTATATTTTTGTGGGCTTGTTATTTATAATTTGAAAATAAATTAAAACACCCACCAGGCCCAGCTCTCATTTCAGCGATTTGAATATTTGGATGAGCTAGCTGTAAACACGACATGAATATAGGTACTATAAACCTCTGCTGCCGCTTCATTTCCAGCGCAATCACATGGGCTGCAAAAGTCGGTGACGTTGGAGAAATCCCGTACGACTTGAACAGTTTCCAGTGTCGTGAATTCTTTTCGAAAGCCAAATCCTTTCATGTCCTAACTGATCCTAACCGCCATAGCGTTTCTTAACATCTTCGTACTTCGGCAGCCGCTTTTGAAACAGTTTTTGCAGCTGAACTCTCAGTGAGTCATCCATCACGGTTTCACTTATGTGACAACCCAAACTGAGTCGCAGTTGAAAATTTGAAACGTTAAAGAAGGTCAAGCTAAAAACAGTAAAATACTACTCAATAAATGCACTACGATAAAACGGGAAACTAACAAAACGACTTTCGAAAGATGATGCGCAAAAGACAACAAGATAATTCAAGATTCAAAACCACTAACAACAAATCTCCGCGTAAAACCACACAGACTATCATCGTTCCGGGCCGGAACGCAGATTTCAATTTCAGATTCCCGGAGCATGCGCAGAACCGTGACTAAGCCCATTTAATTAAAATTTGATTTTTTTTATGGAAAGTAATAAGCTAACCCAAAGCTGCTTACATACCAGAGCTTGATCTCTTGTGTGTAACCATCTGCAAAATCATGGGGGGGGATTGTGTTATTGACCCCCCTGGGCAGATTTATTAGTAAAAATGGTTTAGCGGTTTTAGGGTTTAAATATTTAAATGTTTGTAACAAGCGAACAATAATTACTATAAAATTCCAATAAATATCGAAGCAAACGACGACTTTTATAAGAGAAAGAAACTTAAAAACCTCGTGCTCTTCAGGCGACTTTGAACTGTAGGCCATGTGCACAAAATCTTGTAAGTAAGCCAACGAAGCAGTGGGTTCGTTTGTGAACAATTTAAGGCAAGGTCCCAGCTCCGAACCATCCATCAGCCGCTGGAGACTGTCAACCATGGGCTCATTTGATTGACCTACAAGAATTGGAAGGTGTGGTTATTAGTTAGTCATACGTTTGAAGGTCAATTCACAATACCTTTAATATCCTCAACTTTACTCGAGGTGTAAATACGTCAATCTTTTACAAAAAAACACGCTGTTTTGTGTGTTACGTGCTGACAAAATGTTGATTGTCTTTAATTTTGCTACCATGGCCCCAAAATTCTGACCAAACACAAACTGATCAACCCGTAAAAGCTTAGAGAAATGTAAAAAAATGTTAGTTATTCTACCAATTCAGGTCGAGAGTTGCTTAAGCATTTTATCGCAACACCGTGCTACGTGATAAATTTCTTAAATCCTTTGGATAATTTGAGAGTTATGCGAAAATCTTTTGAAACGAAAAGTCACGTTTTTCTCTGAAATATAAGTTTTAAATGCGTAAAAAATTTGTCAATTATAAATAATTATTTAACGAAATTAAGCTACAAAATGACAAACATTTGGTTTTTATTTTTTTCGCAGAGCAATAGTTTACAAGTAGTTTTCCTATTAAGAACGTTAAAATCAACTTTCATACAGCTCAAGTTCGCTAAAGAACGTTAAAGGTTTGTGTTTGTGATCAGTGAAACTTCACTTTCGCAGATTTTCTGTCGGCAACTTTAAAGCAACAAAAAACTGTTAATAAATCTTAATATGAAAAAAAGTACTTCCGTGCTTTTTAAAAAAAATTGATGGGTACTTATAGATCTTTCATTTCCAAATTGTCTATTGCATCTCTTGCAAATGTTTTGACTATTATTATTATCTCTTGTTTCTTTGATTCCTTTAACAGGACTCCAACTCCTGGTCACGCAGATTTTCAAGAAAACAACTAGTATTAATGACTTACTTTTAGAGTGTGATGCTTCCTTCCACATCGCATCAATCTTTTGCTTGATGATCCAAGAGAAAGGAAATCCAGAATGGAAAGTGTGGGAACCACTTCCAGAACTGAGAACCGGGGTCCTTTCTCGTATGGTTTGCCTTTCAGGAGAGATGAGATCTTCATAATGAATTTTGGCCAGACTTGAGTTGTTTAGTAAAGTAAGCCAGACTCTTGAACGCCAACTGTTGTCGTTTCGTACAAGATCCAGGTTGCAGTCCCTGTCTGCTAGGGCGATGATCTCAGCTAGAATTGGTATAACAGCGTTACAGATACGTTGCAATAGCGCTTTCCGGAATGTACCACTCTCATGAACGGCAGTTCCAGAAAGTGCTTCAGAGAAGATCCATTCAGATGCTTGGGATCCAGCTCTTTCATCTTTTTCTTTCAACAGCTGATGAATACGGTTGGTCAACACAACGGGAAAGTTGATCTCATCTGCAAAACAAGTCCAATATCTTTGTGGAACAGTCAAACTGGGTTTAACTGAATATAAAACTATTCATAAGCATGTTTTGAAAAGGACTTTTATTAAACCCTCTTAAATGTAGCAATACAAAATCTCAGGTTAAACAAAACGAACAGAAACATACCGGCTTCGCGCAAGCAGTTAATCTGCTCTTCTTTGGTGTCGGGCAAGAGATTTAATAACAGTTCAATCCTCCTTGTGGCCCTTGCAACCGATCCTGTTTCATCATCAATCCTGCATGCTGCAGCTTGAACGCAATTACGCAAAAGTGCAACCGTATTTCCAACTACATTGGTCCCGTTCCGAACAGCATCTATGTCAAACAAGCTGCTGACCGGCTTTTTAAGAAGCTTGTCGATCTTGGGGATGTGATCGTCTGGATGTCTCAGCTCGTCAATGTGAAGTGTAATCCATTTACCACCTTGAAACCCAACAGAACTTTTTGATCCTCCAGCAATTCTTGGCAACTGAACAATGAACGCGATGTGGATAGGATCTGTAGCTTGCATGTCTAGCATATCTGGCGCATTTTCTTTTTCCTCCAGGAGGATATGCCTTGCACACGCAATTAGCTTGGCATTCTTCTCGCCAGAGTCGCATTGGACAACCAGAATACCAGATGCTCCTCCCAAATTGGCAAGAAAGCCTCTGTTGAATAAAAAGAGAAGCACTTAACGTTTTGTAAAAGCAAATTTGCTTACATTTATCTAATATGTACAACTTAAATATAAAAAGAATTATAATTGCAATTCTTATAAGTAACAAATCAATAGAGTCTAACTCAGTATACTAGTTAATAAATTAGTTTCATCTTCAGCGCTGCCGAACACAGTATCAAAGAGAAGCTAATATAATTAACAGAATTGATTCTGGTTTGAGTTCATATATTTGCGGAAAATATTTCTATTTATATATAGGACAAATATTTTTGCAACCTATAAGAAGCTTTCAAGAATGTCGACGATTCACTAGTACAAGTACCCAGTGAACAAGAAACGTAAGTTTATAGATTGAGAAAGAGATCAGTTAACCAAACACAACATGGACACTCGACGACACAAAATGAATTCTAGTTGTGTTGTTTCACAGCAGTCAAACTTTCCTTTTTGAATTGGTAGACTAATACATCTTAGTTTCAACGAAATTACCAATATCGTTAAAACATTTGGTGTGAACTTGATACAATGTAATCGAGCATTTACTCATGCACGATGACGTTAAAGAACCTAATACCAGATTACATTTATCTCCGTGATATTTTTTCCATCCTTTGTTATTGCCTACAGTGTGATCATACTTTAAGTCACTTTGTTTGTTACGAATTCAGTCTCTAAAATTGAATTTCTCGTCACGTTGTGATAGCATTCCAGCTGGACACATACATTCCCGCTTCGGTAGAAACGTTCTGCCATTTTGAATGAATCCTTTCCAACTGAGACCAGGATCCATTTCGCGTATCAGGCCTTTTGACATCATCATACATAATGTCTACCAACAGAAGAGGGTGATCATTCATCACGTGATAAAAACAACAAATCACAACGAGGCAAAATTGAAACATATTTTTGAGAAAATTTTGCAGAGCCTTTGGAAACAAAAGGACTAAAATACGGTTTTATAAATTAAGTGTTTGCTTAAACTTGTACTTTAACAATTCATAAGGTAAATTAGATAGCTGGAGAACCTCCATGAGACGTTTTACGGTAAGATGAGCAGAATTTGTCTTTGTTTACAGCTCGTGAAAATACACTTTTCTTTCAGCCATCATATTTCGAAATGAAGTTAATCTAGACCAAAAATTCTTTGGTACACTGCGAGTTTGTTTCATCTGCAATTGAAATATCTGTAGCACCCGGTCGCACCTCTTACCGTTTTCTTGCTTTTTAGCATGTTGTGATTCCGTGTCTGACGCTATTTTTCATGCATCATAGACACTCAAGATCATGAGACTCGGTGAGTAATCTTTATAAAAAACAATTAGATTTAACGACGTTGATTGTTGGAATGGTTTTGTAAAATCAAGAGTTACAAGCATAACTTGACCTCATCTCAAATTAGTGTTAGAAAGCGCTAGCGATGTCTAATTTACTTAATCAATTCAAGTTGATATGACTCTAAAGAATAGAATGAAACACAATGCTGCATATGGCTATGGCATTTGCCGATTTGCTAGAAAGTCTCTCAAGAATTTTAGGAAACAAACTAGCCTTTCTTTCATTTGTTCTTAACTTTACAACCATCAATGTGAAACTCAAAATCACACCAGCATCATGTGCATCATAAATGCTTCAGTTACCTGTAAAAGTTAAACTTTGCCGAAGTGACAGAATCCAGCCGGGTTGTCGTGTTGACATCTACTGCACAGCCAGAGCTACTGAATTGAGTCTTCGGTTCAATTATATATACTTCACTCTTACACAATGTGTCCATTAAGGGTTTTAAACTAAGACTTGAATTTTAAAAAGTTGCCTTATCTGATTTCTGAGATCCCGGAAATCAAATGCATAAAAACGCTTTCTTTTTCCTTCGCTGGGAGATGTGTACTCGACGAAGATTGGATGCAAATGAACTGAATTTGCATTTTTACCCAAGATACTTTGAGAGTAATGATCACCCTCTTCTGGTCTATCAGTATGTTATTGATCGAAGCATTTTATATTCGCTCAATCTCCCGAGTACAAAGAAGGAGGTTGAGACAACAAAAGAGTGTTAACAAAAACAACACTATTTTGCTCTCTCAAAAAATTATCAGCCCACCTTAAGTGAACACGAAACTGCTGCTCCGTTTGAAACTGCTGGAGAGTGATGCATTTGACATTTGGGCGCTCGAAACCCGTCTTCCTTGAAATGTCCTGCATATCCTGGATCGAAAGCAGTCGAGAATACGTAGTAATCTGAAAAAAAAAGTGCAAGTTAAATCCAACCAAAAGGTGCTATACTGGACAATATGTTGTGTGCATACTTACTTGAATTTTTGTATGTTTCTTATCAAACACGTTTTTAAAATATAACAACTATTTTTCATAGCATAACGTTAAAAATTATCTAATTTAGTTGCAGTAAAAAGGTTAAGTAATATTAATGGCAGACGCCGTCTCTTGCCAAAACAAAACAAAGAAAACGAAGACCAAAACTTGAAAAAAAAAATCAGCTACGCTATCCTTTTTTTTGTAAGAAAGGTGTTTTTCATGTCCAGATAAAACGCCGATTTTAGGCTGAAAACATTCTTGTGAATATTAATTCTTAAGGAGTACGTCCATATGTGTAGGACTACAGGACTAGTTTTCATCGTTTTGTTAGTTGATAGCTGATTTTGTTAGTTAGACTAAGTTTTACGTTTTGTTACCTGATAGCTGGATTTGTTAGAAAAAGTAAAGATTTTAGTATGATCATAATTCTCAAAGGTAAACTAAAGTTCATTTGAAACATGTGATTCTAGTCTATTTTATTTTCAACAGGCTAAATTGTTTGTAACAAAATATTATATTCTTAACATTAAACTTAAAATTTCGCCAAGTTCAACCTCAATATTTTTATAAAGTGTATTCTTATATGCGAAAAAGAGTCTGTCAGCTTTTTAATGACACTCTCCCACCTCAGTCGCTTCTAATAACGGCCCCCAGTCAAAAAATAAACCATCACAGAAAAAAAATATATGGTATATTGACAATTTCAAAATGTAACACAAATACTTTTTAGGAATCGAGTTCAGTCAATTTAGGAAAGCATTGGCCCAAAATCTTTGCTAAAGTAACGTCAAAATAAAGGAAATTATTAATTTATTTGTTTACCTTAATTTTCTCTCAACGTAGGAAAATACCTGTAAAAGCAGTCCTTCTTTCCGCCGTTTCTCCAAGACAGGATCCTCTTGGTTCAGAACATGCTTGAGATACAAAGCAAGACTGGAGTGTTCTTGTTGGCTGAAATACTTTTCCCATAACTCTGTCGCCTCTCCTGCTAGTTCAGTAGATGGCAAACGAGCCACTGCATCAGGAGTGGCGCATTGCAGCAACAGCGCCTTACCCCGTTCCAGTGCCTGTAAAACATTAACTGCATCAAAAAAATGGACCTGAGAGTTTTCATTTGCACTTAAGACAGCATTTTGATTACTTGCAAAGAGGATTTGCAACGAGTGCAATTACCTAGCCAATCCATGCCACAATTTTTGGTCCTAGTACCTAGTCGCCGGGAAAGCAAATTAAATTGTTTAGACTTTGACCTTTTTCAAGCTTTAGAGAAATATAACACTTTTTTAACACCTAACACTTTCGTTTGGTAGAGAGCTTTAAGACAAGGAAACATTTTATATGTGGTTTATTCCTAACAATTATGACATTCTGCATCGTTATGAAATCTACAGCATATACCAAACAGTAGATTTGGGCTACACATCCGAGAGAAGCTGATAAAATGAAATCAGTGCCTATACATAATAAGAGGCTTCAAGAATGATGGTTACGACCAACGGGAGACGATCAATTGTTAAATCCTTGGTACTGTCTCAATTAACCTATGCCTTATCTGTCTATGCCGCATCTCCACCTGAACTAACAGCTGTGCAAGACTTCCTCACCCGATGCTACAAACGAAAGTAAATCTCAACTCACATAAACATCAACACCTTTCTGGAGAAGTCTGATAAAGAAACATTTAACAAAGTCAAGAACCAGCCCAACCATCCACTGAGAGAGATACAGTGAAGGCAAGCTCACTAAGATTAAGAAGATCAGAGGCTCAGTGGCCAAGGGTAGCAACAGAACGCTTTAAAAACAATTTTGTAAATAGATGTATTTTTAAACATAATTTATTCTTCTAAATTTATTTATTTATATTTCAATTTTTTAACTTGTATACTATAAATTTTTAACTTGTAGCCTTGATATGTATTTTATCATGGATTAATAGACATTATTAGTAGTATTTACATTATTATTATTATTACAAAAAATAAGTATTTGACGTCATCACTACGGTATAAAATTATGACATTGGACACGTACTGAAAGTTGGCACTGAAATGTTTACTTTGTGAACGTGCTTTTAAAAATCTATTTTTGTTGCGTTCATTAAAGAATTGTGTGTAAGTCTAACATTATACAGTAAAACCCGATAATTCGAACTCCGAAGAAAAACGAAAAATAGTTCGAGTTATCGAGGTCGGTTGAAAAATTAAATAACCCGGTTAATTATGAAACACGGACATGTCTATTAGATATGTAAACAGCTTTATTATGTAGTACTCTGTTAAACTTATTTTACAAACAAAACACCCCGAAGATTGATTTTCTCCGATACACGAGTTTCTCTTCTCAGTTTGCGTAATCATTTTGTACACACTGACTCTATTATAGCATTTGATCAACATATGATCAAATGTGATGTACTCTAGAACAGCGAGAAAAAAGTGGGACCGACAGATTAGACTGATTATATGGTAGCATTTGTAGCAGCCCCCTGAAGAAGGGTGCCCCCGGTAGTGAATGGTCACTAAATGAATGCAGTTCTGTTATGTGTTCACTGTCAAATGTGACCAGATTTAGTGCTTACGCTTTGTGTATATGGCACCTACTAACTAAAATCAAGTTATTTCAGAATTGGCAACTCAAACACATTTTACATATGTTATTTTGGTAATCTGAGCAACATTACACGAACCAAATTCGAGTTATCGAGGTAAATTTAGGCCAAGGGAAAATAAATTTGGTTCGACTTAGCGGGGAGTTCGAGATATCCGAGTTCGAGTTACCTGATAGTAAATGAGTGAAAAAAATAGGTTCAAATCAGAAGGAAATTGAATTATGTTCGAGTTAGCGGGGACTTCGAGTTATCTGGGTTCTACTGTTGAGATAATAATGAAAATGTACAATTAGATTATTACTATAAGGCAGACGATAATATCTAATTTAATTGGAGTCCCCCTCCCCCGGGCTAAGAATGAGCAAATTAAGTTATATTTGTCTGTTTTGTTCAACGATAGTTTACCAAATACAAGCAACTAATTATTGTGAAGCAGATTAAATGGGCTTAGTCACGGTTATGCGCATGCTCCGGAAATTCAAATCAGTGTTCCGGCACGGAACGATGATAGTTTGAGTAGTTTTACGCAGAGATTTGTTGTTAGTGGTTTTGAATCTTGAATTATCTCGTTGTCTTTTGCGCATCAGCTTTTAAAAATCGTTTTGTTAGTTTCCTATTTTATCACAGTACATTTATTGAGTAGTATTTTACTGCTTTTTTAGCTTGACCTCCTTTAACGTTTCAAATTTTCAACTGCGACTCAGACTCACTCCATCGAGAGTTCAGCTGTAAAAACTGTTTCAAAAGCGGCTGCCGAAGACGTTCAGAAACGCTATGGCGGTTAGGATCAGTTAGGACATAAAAGATTTGGCTTTCAACAAGTATCCACGACACTGGAAACTATTCAAGTCGTACGGGATTTCTCCAGCGACACCGACTTTGCAGCCCATCTACTTGCGCTGGAAATGAAGCGACAGCAGAGGTTTATAGTACCTGTATTCATGTCGTGTTTACAGTTACAGTAGCTCATACGAATGTTCAAATCGCTGAAATGAGTGCTGGGCCCGGTGGGTGTTTTGATTTATTTTCAAATTCTAAATAACAAGCCAACAAAAATATAGGTTGCTGTTGCATTCTCACGAGATTACAATTCTTTCACTATATGATATCCCATCGCTTACTCTGCATTAATGACTCTATTTCGCTTATTAGGGCGACACTTTTTCATCTGATTCACTGGGGTTCAAGATTCAACAAAACCTATAAAAAGCCGTTGGTACCAACAGCAATCCAGTTGTCTTAGCTTGTCTAAATTACCACACTTTGTTGAGTGATTCACACAAGTAAGTTGGGTTTCGTAAATACACTGTTCTGTTCTGCCCCATTGCCTATATTGCATATTGAGATTTCGACGAGTTTCCTGACTATTTCTGTTTGTGTGAGGACTCGAGGCAGATATTACTTTATCCAGACTCTTGATTCAACTCTTCTTGATTCAAATCCACACGCACTAATTGAAACGGAGACAAGACCGACACAGAACAACAAAATCTCGCACAGTTTGACCATTACACGGTGGTCTGGCACGTTCATTCTTGATTGAACGATTTCGATTGGATGAAAAACAAAGCTGTTGTTAGACATCGGCTCATGTTTCGAACATGCACAGAACCGTGACTATGCCCATTTAAGTACAACATATCCTGGAATTTCAGTTTATTGTATTTACTTTTCTTGTCCATACTGGTAGCAGGATTTAGCTTGCGGTTTTAAGAGTACTTAACGTAATTGACTTCCTTGATACCTTTTCTTCCCAATCTTCATCTACAGGACCAGTTTGGTTGCTCTCAGTTTTGAGATCTTCCCACACCTGCACGACAACAGCAGGAACAGTATCGTCCTTGTAACCCACAAAGGCGTCTGTAACTTCAAACTCCCTTGCAGAGGTGAACAAATCAATAAAATATTCACACGTCTTGTAAGACAATACTACAACTTACAAGATAATGCAATTTGCATGTAGATTTCTTTAAGTAACATACCGATTATGATGTTGAGTTTGACGTTCAGTAACTGTTGCGAACTCCTTGGCCCACGCTTCCAGTCTTTCTTTGGTGTTTGTTTGCAGTGTGGTCAAGCCAGTGAATGTGACAAGAAGATGCTTTTCCAACCGGTTTATCATTGGTATCTGAAAATTCTTGTAAACTTCTTCTTTCTCAGCAATCACGATAAGCCTAAAGCAAGTTCACAAACGATTTTGTTAGAAAATATCCACATAGTTTACACTGATTTAATAACAACCGGAAACCCCGTCTTTTAATATAATACTTAAAACACCTCATTGTGCTTAGATATAAAACAACCGAACGTCTTAAGAAAAACACAGCTGAACCAAAAATTGCCGAGATTACAGAATTTCGTTTTTTTATACGAATTACAGCTAATACAATTAAAAAAGATGTATATGAGCAATGGGAAAGTTTTCAAAGCGGTTTAACACAACCGGTAATTTTGGGGGAAGAATTCATCATCAGAAATATAGTCAGCGTGTGGACATATAACAATTACTTAATAGTTCTGATAGATGAAAAAATAGTCAATGTGTTGCCCTATGACAATTAAGTAACAGCTGTGATAGATGAAGAATAAGGTCAATGTGATGTTGACCTTTGATAATTAAGCAATACCTCCGATAGAGGAAGAATATGGTAAACATGTCAACATATATAAATTAATTAACAGTTCTGGTAGATAAAGAATATGGTAAATGTGTTGCCCTATGATTATCAAGTAATAGTTCTGGTAGAGGAAAATAATATGGTCATTGTGTTGACCTAAGATAATTAAGTAATTGATTCGGTAGAGAAAGAATATGGTCAATGTGTTGCCCTATAACAATTAAGCTATTGTTCCGGTAGGGGAAGAATATGGTCAGTGTGTTGTCTATGACAATTAAGTAATAGTTCTGGTAGGGGAAGAATATGGTCAATGTGTTGTCTATGACAATTAAGCAATAGTTCCGGTAGGGGAAGAATATGGTCAATGTGTTGATCTATGACAATTAAGTAATAGTTCCGGTAGGGGAAGAATATGGTCAGTGTGTTGTCTATGACAATTAAGTAATAGTTCTGGTAGGGGAAGAGTATGGTCAATGTGTTGATCTATGATAATTAAAAAATAGTTCTGGTAGGGGAAGAGTATGGTCAATGTGTTGTCTATGACAATTAAGCAATAGTTCCGGTAGGGGAAGAATATGGTCAATGTGTTGATCTATGACAATTAAGTAATAGTTCCGACAGAGGAAGAATATGGTCAATGTGTTGATCTATGACAATTAAGTAATAGTTCTGGTAGGGGAAGAATATGGTCAATGTGTTGTCTATGACAATTAAGCAATAGTTCCGGTAGGGGAAGAATATGGTCAATGTGTTGATCTATG
>JANRMR010157218.1:0-12419 GCA_025434825.1 Bergia sp. 'catenularis' | reverse complement strand
ATAATAATAATAATAATAATAATAATAATAATAATAATAATAGTAATAATAATAATAATAATAATAATAATAATAATTTTAGACCAACGTTAAAAAAACTACAATTTGCAATAAATAAAATGCATTAATTTTTAAAAGTATAAAAAGGCTAAAAATTCTAATTACGACATCACTGTGTTAAAAAAAACATTCGGCAGCATATCAGCAATCAAAACCTGTTCCAATTCGAGCTTAAAAAAAATTGAAAAGAGAAAAAGAAAAAACAAGAATAACCTTAAGTTATTCTGGCTGCTATGTTCTCCAGTGCAATGTCTGTATTAATAAAATCTACAGTCCTTCTAATTGCTCTTGATCCTCTCAGACAGAGTAGAGACGAACGTAGGATTGCGAAGGAGAATTTCACTCTCAGCCACGACACTGTGCTTGCGTAATCCTCGCCCTTTTTGATTGCTAGTAGTTCGGCAAGTCTGTTGTGGTACATTCCTCCTCCATTCCACCTGTTGTGCTGAATATCAGTGGTGTGAATGTACCTTGCTCGATTTATATAACTCTGCTAGCGTACTGGCGTTTCTTCTCATTCTCATGTTGTCGGTAGACTTGCTTGGGGCCCAGGCCTCTGCATGATTCTACATTTGGGTGGCACATCCGGACGTCAAAGAATGCAGATCTCTGTCTCTTCCAAAATCCATGGATGTTTAAGCATCCGGGGCTCTGTTGGCGCCCATGTTCAAGCTTTTTCCTATAATCTCCTGCAGTAACGGTTCTGTTTCACACCATGTTGAGCATTTCTGCCTCCAAGATATGGAGTTCATTCTGGCGCCTCCGGAAAATTGCTGCATGATCCATATCGAACAGGTCCCCACACACGCATATTTTCGGTACGTCGGAGATTTCCCACTTATACCTAAGCTTACTGGCATCCCTGAATTCTCGCATGTTTAAATTGAACCCAGGTCCTTGATAGGGATCACTGTTAACCAGTTCGATGCGCCCTTCTCCGAGGCTAGCTCAATAGCTTTTATGGTTCCAGGTGGTAGGGAGATCTTGACCTCTTCTTGCCTCTCGTTCAAGGACTTATCTTTCACTCTACGAGCGTTTAATTGCATTGACTTTATTTCCGATGCATGTGGAGGCTGGTGTACTTGCTCCACAATTTGCCTCACCAGGGATCTCGTGACATTGACTGAGGCCTCATATTCTGAGGATGAGGCTCTAGCTGGGTCCTTAAGCCCAAGGTCCCCCATGCGCAAGGAAGCGCGAGGAGGTCCCGCTCGGCTTCGGTGACTAAACGGTCCGTAATAGCAGGTATTGGAGCATTAGTTATCACGCGCTCGAGTGGCTCGAGCAGGCCTAGGGTCAGCAATATCGGGCAGAGTCCTAAGGAAGTATGTCCAGCGATGCTGTAGACCAAACGTGAAGGCTGCGTAGCTCGCTTGAGGTTGTGATGTGGCGAACTCTGCAAGTTGGATGATCTGATGTACCCAGACGTCTACCTTCTCACCGACTTATTTCCCAAGATACGGCTTCGATCCAAGAGCTGCCTCAAGGTGCTTGTGACCCTCAGTAGTGATGTTAATTGCCGTGTCGCAGAAGATTTCCCTGGCTGTGTCTTCTTTCTCGGGCTTAGTAATCAACCAGCACCAAGTATCCTAGTGCTGGTCCACATCCTCCAGCGAGCCGCTTCCAGTTGCATCATCAGCAGACCATCACTGCTTAGTTGCACTTGAGAGTTGTAGACGAGTTATCAGCGGCTGAAGACTGATGGCGTACAGGCTCGTGGCGAGAGGATCACCCTGAAGAGTCGCGCAGGCTGTCTGGGGGTGTTGATCGTGAAGGTCGCTATGGATGGGCACAGCACTCTAATATTGTGTAGCGCGGCGGTTCTGTTCAATAAATTAAAGCCGTTAGAAGCATCGATGAGCAGAACGGCATCTGTCTCATCGGCGTCAAAAATGCTGCGCATTGCATGAATTGCAGCCTCACTTCCGCTTTGAGACCAGCGCACACTTGAAGCGAGCCGCTTGCGTCGATGACATCAGGTTTTGTTACTTTCATTACACACTTCCCGATTGTTCTGCGCAATACTTCTCCAACACCCCGATAGGCCGGACCATGCTCTCCACTTTGTGAAGTGGAATCAGTCGATTTGCTAGTATTACCTCGATACTAAGAAAGTCAATATGCTCCGTGCATAATCGCCTGGCCATTTTAGCGATAGCATCGCACAGGTTTGTGCCGGATTTCTTGAATAATTTGCACGCGAGAATTTTCCTGAAGCCATTAGCGTCTACGCCAGACGATCCCCCCGGAGCCCTTTGTCCTGAGCGCGGCGTCCCTGACGATTTCACTGTTGATCTGCTGGTAGATTGTATCTGGAATGTCTTCAATTGGTCCGAAGAGTAGAGATCCTAGGCGGGCTTCCTGTGCCATTGGGTACTTTTCTCTGAGCTGTCTCATGACGTCATCACTTAAAGGGAGGACTTCTCCACCATCGTCATTGCTGAGATAGCGTAAAGCCGAGTTGTTTTGGCCTACCATGACAAAGTTTGCAGACACTCTTGATTAATTGGGTGGATCAGCTCTGCGGGAGTTAGTAAGACGCCTCTGTATCATTCGCCCTTCATGCACCAGAGCATCTATTTCGCCTTCTTTCAACAGTGCCGGACGCTTGGCCAGACACTACAATACAATATTCTACAATATCTTTATTGACCACTCCCCATGGGGAATTTTCAGGGACAATGGTAACTTACAATATTGGCATTCATAAAATAGTTAAAATTACAATTACAAATTACAATCTTTAAAATTCATGAAATAGTTTAAGTGTAATATTTAATGCTAAAATACAATATTATATTTGAAATAGTAAAAGGAATCTGCATAAAACGGTTAAAAAATTCCAAGTCAAAAAATTGATAAAAAGTTACTTAACAGTTTCTTTCTAAGATTATTTTTAAAAATTGAAATGGATTTACTAAATTTTATTTCTTCGGGTAAACTGTTCCATATGGAGACTGTGCGAAAGTTGAAGCTTCGTTGTCCTGTTTTGGTTTTGTACCGGGGGATATTGAGAAGGTTTGAGTTTCTCGTTTTACGTCCGGAGAAATCTCCGCGTTTGATAAAATTAGGAGATAGATACTCTGGAACCAAGACATTCATACATTTGTACGCAAGGATTGTATCGCGATAACATAAATGTGATTTTACTGGAAGCCATTCCAATTTCTTCAGAATGGAGGTGACTTGATTGTGTTTCTTTCCACCACTAACGATACGAGCAGCAAAATTCTGTACCAATTGTAATTTTTGCAAGTTTTTTTCGGTTGAGTTGGACCACACCAATGAGCAGTGAAACAATTTGCTAAAGACCAGAGCGTTAATAACTGTGATGAGTGAATGACGGTCGATTTATTTGCATCAGACTAGCCATACAAGAAGAGGCTGTTGGTGTTCCTTCACCTTGGATTTCTGACTTGGTTTTTGAAGGCCCACTGCAAGGACAACAACAGCTGCTTTAAGAGCAATATGCTGTGTCTCTGATCCATTGTTCCAATCGTTTATGTGTTCAGTCGATTTGTCAATGAAATATTTTCCTGTTTTCCGATAGAGGGACAAGAAAGGTGTTCTTACGCCATTGTGTGATCTCATTGTATGCATCGCTAATCGATGTTATGACCGTGATTGTTCTTCCGTCGTTAGATCGGCCCCAAATAAATGAAGATGGCGTGTTAACGGCTTTGTATTTTTCAAAGTTCCCGGCACCTCGACCGGCACATCTTCAATGGTTGAGTGATCAGCTTCAAAAGATGATGGTCTCTCAGCCTCAGGAAGTTGTACTGCAGATGATGCAAATTTGTGCCTAGTATCCGCTGATTAGCATTTTTGCTTTGCTGGTCGCCATTGTTTTGATTTCGATTTATTTTTATTTATTCTTTCTCTTTTACAGCACAGTAACTTAATACGAGTAAGGCCAAAGCTAGAGGCTTAAATGGCTTGGGGCCAGCTAATAGAAAAAAAAGTGCTTTACAGATTTGTTTACTAAAAAATAGATAGTGGAGTAAATTACAATGAATAAAGATTAATATAAATAAAATAAGCTAATTTATGCCAAATTCGAAATAAATTTAGAAGAATGTAATAATATATAAAATAAACTGTGTACCACAGAGTATTGTGCTATAAGTTCAATGTCTATTTAGGAGAATTTAATCATATATAAATAAATTGTGTACCACAGAGTATTGTGCTATAAGTTCAATGTCTATAAAGTAATATAATACAATGGTACTCCTTTGTGGAGGAGTATCATTATATTAAGTGATAGATGGTTATTCATGAATATAAGTGGAATGTTTTGAGTTTTCTTTTATGATTGAACATTGTAAGGGATAGCCGAAAAGAGATTGGAAGGTTGTTCCATATGGTGGGTGCTTGGAAATGGATTGAAAAATGGTATTTAAGAAAATGTTTATGTATATCAAATCTTGAGCGAATAAAGTAATCATGGTATTCAAAGTTGAAATGAAAAAGTGAAGAGTTAGGATTTTGTTAAAAGATTCTGGGGCTCGGTTGTGGAAAGCTTTTTACCTAAGTTGAAAATTGTTCTGGTTTTGACAAATAAGAATGGCCTTGCTGCAACGTTTTGGACGCGCTGCAGCTTAACGGTTTCTTTAGCAGGAAGCACAATGACAATAGCATAACAAGAGCCCATGCAGGGTTTCATTTCATTAAAATATTTAAAATCAGGCCTTTGAAAAAGAAAATATTTATGGACACGCAGTGGCATGTATTCAGTTTTTCAGTTTTCCTTCAAAAAGTTTGATAATTCGGTCTTAAAAGACTTTTTCCTAACCCAATTTTTTCAGGTTTTTCAGTCTGTAACTTTCGTACAATTGGAAGCAGTGTGTTTGGTCACTAGTTGTAGCTAAATGTGGAGACTTTCATAGTTTTATTTTGATCTCTATCCAAATTTAACAAGCGAATATATAAATGTAAATCAGTACTGCAAGTTTTTGCAGTTTGGCAATGTACAAAAAGTAAGCTGCGAGTCTGTCTGAGTATTGAAACTTTAACCAGGGACGGTGCTTAACTGTGAATAGGGATCTCTTTGGGAGTATAACGAACTCAGTTTTGCATGACCATTCGACAACGGTTTTTTTAAAGTAGATTTACAGTTAATAAGAAATCGACTTTCGCATTCGATGTCTGATTTTGACTTCGAAATTAGCATTTACAGTAAATCGAATTTTAATTTTATTTTTTATAGTTTTAATAACCATTCTCAGCCTGTAAAAATAGAGTTAAGTGTCAAATTTGTCCGCCGGCCAGTGGATGAGTTTGTCGATTAATGTTCCATTTTCTATTTTTCCCGATACTTCCGTATAAACTTTGACACAGCTTCACATGATTTTTTATTTACAGAAAGCGGGTGGAAAGGTTCATCACCATCATCCGAGTAAAGAAAATTGGGAGCCGCTTAAAGAGGCAAAACTCGCAACACGAATGGATTTGGAGCGAGTTGTTCGTGTGGGATAATTTGGACAGGGCAAATGGAAGATGTCTCAAGTGGTACGATAGGCAACCCAACCCCGACGTATATACAAGTAAGAGAATTTATATATTGTTTAACGTTACATTAACCCTTAAATTAGGTGTCCAGGGGTCGGCAGCGCAGTGGTCGAATTGTTAGGATGTTTGACTCTTAACCTAAAGGTCGTGATTTCGAACCCCGGCCTAACCACTGACAATCACCTTGACCTGTTCCATTCAACTCAGCTGTATAAATGAATACTAGCTTCTAATGGGTTAACCTGCAATGAATTAGTGTCCCGTCCAGGGGAATCTACACACTCTCGACAGCTTAATACTACTGAAACCGGAGATAAGCGCGGGCGTTAAGAGTCACTTGGCCCGGGAAAGGACGTTCAGAGAGGGGTCGCAGTTAGACTGTTTTCATAAAAACTAAGTCAAGCTTTCAAGTTTAAAGTTGAAATAACAAGATTTAAAAAAAAAATCATTCTACAATCTATTTTTTCTACTTTTTTTTCTACATTCTATTTTTTCTGTTTGCTTACTCCAATAAAACTAAAATTTAAGTTCTCTTTGAACTCTCTCAATAAGGCGTAGCATTGACAAAGCACTCACAAAGCATCGTAATATACCTTTATCCGTAGCTTTTACTCTTTTGCTAGTTTTTCAAGTCTGTTTATCATTTCGTTACTGTGTATTACACAGGTGACCCGAGTTTTCTCCCGTGTCCACATACTCTACCCCAGGCGTTGGCCGACCGCGGGCGCTTTACTGTTGGTGAGTACTGCAACCCACAAAACACCGATGGTTGCCCAGTGTATCACTCGTCAGCGCACCTCTGCGTGCGTAGCATCAGACCAAGGTTGGATATTACTATTTTTTTAGATGCAAACATTTTAAAGTAATTGGAACTGATTATTAATTTTCATTACCGCTATACGTTATGCAAGGCTCGCTCATTCGTAATGAAGGATTACTGCTACTTGTTGATAGCTGGTGTTACAATAAGCTTTCAGCTTATCAACCCTTGTACTAATCCCGAAGTTTTTTTGTTTCCGTGGCAGCTTGACAGGACCTCAAAATAAACCCTATTACGAACATTCGGCTGGATTTTACAAAATAGTTGGCAGCTGGACCTAATTTCTTATTGCATCGAAATTGTTTGCACATCAAGGACCACATTAAAGGAATTCTGTCCAAGTATTTAGCAGCCATTTTATTTTTTGAAAAGTAGCACCAAAGCATGTTGCCAAAATTGTTTTACGCTTTCCTTATATAAGTTCTTTGATGTGTAAACAATGCAATGTTCGTGGGAGCTCAATCATAACAGAAATAATTTTTCTAGGTAGACTTCAATACGGGAGCCAGTTTATAACAAATAGCACTTTTATATGGGAGGATCTGATAACCGTAAAAAACTTTTAGTTAGTAAGATGGGGTTATTTCCTTGGGAAGGAATGTAATGAGAAAAGCCCTGATTATGTGATCCTGGTATCACACAAAAACCCGTACTAAAAGTTCTCATTAACAAAACAGACAAACGAAACAGCGCCACAACTATAACTATCTGTATTTTTATTAATATTGAATACTTATCTCTTTTATAGCAACAAAGGGGCGGGAACGCAATGCTGTTACACTCGAGAAGGAAACTTGCTGGTCGGTCCGCCTTTTGCCGGGAGTCTGGACCGAGTGCACACGGATGAAGGCATTCCAGTCATCTCTCATTTCTTCCATGATATTGTACCGTATCACGAATGCTGCCGATGGTCCAGAAATTGTGACAAGTATTTTGAGAAGAGGCCTTCAGATGACGGGTCTCGATACCGGCCTCCTAGACCAAGTATGTATGTTAATAAGATTGACTTAGAGGGGCCGTTTATCATGGGGCAGAAGGAATATTGTTTTGCGGACATCACGGTCTAGTGAGCGTACATGATTACAATAACAATACGGGCCTTTTTCTACCCTCTGATTGGGCAAGATTCAGTTTCTCCGAAGACATACGAATGATCCGACACTACCCGGATGCAATAAAGTGTTTGATCAAACTCACTCGAAACTGATTTGGTAGGTTGGTTGGTTGTTTGGAAAGGAGATTTTGAAAGATTTATTTTGTTAGGACATTCCAAATCCTTGCCAAGACGAACCCAAGTGTCACTTCTTAGGTAGAAGACAAGCTGGCTGTGTATGCTTGTAGTTGTTACCGATACAGTTTCCGTAGTCATTGAGTTATAGCTGGATGGGTGACTAACCCCTCGTAGTCATTACTAGAGCCTTGTTAAACGTTTTTCCTGGATCCTGCTCAGGTTTGACGGTTACCATTGCGGGCAAAAACATGTGTCCCGCCTTACTTCACCTTTATACCCCGTTTCCATCTCTCACGGCAAATACTTGATTGATTTTAGGAAATATCTATTAAACATTAACTCAAATTTAAGGCCAACTAAAATAAAAAGTAGTTTCTCGTCCCCGCCCACTTCCTTTTTGGCAGCCGCTTCCTATTTTTTACTATTTGCTATTTTAATATAAACCTTTATACTGCGTTTTGTTCTTGGAAAAATCTACTGCTCACTTCTATTTATATCGATCGTCTGAACTAAAAATGAAACACTATCTATTCAACACATTTGTAACACAATCTGTCTATCTGTCTGGTTCATGTAGTGTGAGAAATTGTAATTCTTATTGTGCAATAAAGTAATTTGTGTGCAGCAAAAGTTTGTATATTAGACTATATTTGTTTCTGGACCTTCTATAGAGATTTCTGTGAGCTATGGACTCTTTACCTACCAAAAATAAGAAATAGTAAAAATAGTAAAAATAGTAAGAACCGCCCGCCTCCTTTTTTGAAAAAGGTCGGACGAGAAACGATTATTTTTTTTTACTTGGCCTAAAGTCATAAGCCCTGTTGAGTTCACACTTGTGAAATAAGATATAAACGACCATAACAAGACAAAGAAACACCGACGTAATCCTGTTCCTTCTTGTTGCGCAGCTAGTATCGTGTCTTTCTCTTTGTTTTTCTAAGTTCATAAGCTTATTCTTATCTTATTTCACATGTGTGAACCAGGCTTAAATGTTTTAGGACGTGCCAAATTTCTGTTAGAAAGAATCCAGGTGAAACTCTTCAGATAATTTATTTGAAATTGCTAAACCCTTGGTAAGGAAGAACCCAAGTGCCCTTCTTCAACCAGTTTTTATCGGACATGTCAAACTCCCAGATGGCCCTGATTAGATAGTTTGTTACTTCTCGGGAGAAAGCGACCTGGATTTCATCTATTGAAGATCACAGTTTACCTACAGGACTGCAGAAAAGAGAAATAAGAGGTTCAACGATTGCATTACATTTGCTACTGATTATATAAGTGTAACAATAGTCCTTTTCACAGTTCCTGAAAAGTAACCAAGCCTTTGTCTGGTTCCGAGGCGAACGTTGACCTTGCATAGTTAGAGAGGTGAGACTGGTTAGCATAATAATATCATTGATGTGTACGTCAAAGGCACGGAAGGTTTGTGTTAATGCCAAGTCAACCTTCGCCTCGATGGCAGACAAAGGCTTGGTTACTTTTCAGGAACCGTGGAAAGGGCTATTAGTTACATTCTAAATAAAAATTACTAGATAGTTAGTTGTCAATTAGTAGTCACACATTTTGTATTTTTTGAATTTGTAATTTTTTATTGTAGTGAAACTTGATCATTCAGTCTTATAACGACGTGAAATAAACGGTATAAATATTAGTATTATTATTATCATTATAAAATTAAATCCAAATAACAGCTGGAATTACTGCAGTTTTCCAATCTTAAACCTAGAGCTTTTTGAAAACAATTATATCACAAACAGTTATACGTTTTTCTAAATTCCTCGCTGGTGGGTTTTTTACGGCTTGTTTATTTACTATTTGCTGCAATAAACATCCAAATATAAGCCCATTTGACTTACGGCTTACAAAGCAAATTTTAGTGGGTTAAATACGCACTTGGCCTATATTTGGGCGGAGGGGGGCTTATATTCGAAGATAAACTTTCATTTCATAATCGGTCGAGCTTATGACCAGATGGATTTATGCAGCTCAAAGTTTTCTACCTTAAAATGGCAATAGAATACTACTACTACTACTACTACTACTACTACTACTACTACTACTACTACTACTACTACTGCTAATAATAATAGTAATAATAATAATAACGGTTTATTTGACATTCCAATAAAATAATTGACTCTTCTATGCCAAAAACTACAATTAAAATACATGATACTAAAATACTACACGATAACACGTTGAATAACAGTTTTAGTTGTCTTCAAAGACTCTAAAATACTTACAGTATCCTTGTTAACCGTATTTAAACATAAACAAAATTACAGCTGCAAAGGTCCGCCCCCAAAACTAATGTCTTAAACCCTTCTACGTTTATAAGCCAACGGGCTTATATTCGAACAAGGGCTTGTAATCGGAAAATTTTTTGCGTCTAAAATTTGGTGGACTTAACTTCGGACGGGATTATATTGGAAGGGCCCGTATTCGAGGGGGGAGGGGAGGGGGGGTATATTTGATATTTTTCGGTATTTTTTTTTACTTTTCTGCAACTGTCTTTCTTCATAGCTACTGGTTTTGGCGATCCTCACTTGATAACTCTTGATGGCGTTGAATACACATTTAATGGATACGGAGAATATATAATGTTGAAAATCAACAACTCGAATTTTGTTCTACAAGGGCGCATGCACCCGCTGATCATTGACGGGCTCACAACTAAGGCCACGTTATTCACTGCATTTGCAATGAAAGAGAACGGGTCGGCCATTGTAGAGGTATTATTGTTTGATATCTGCATCTGTGTGCTTAAGATACTGTAATCAAATTGTAACCAGTCAAATCGTTGGGTCTGAAATACTTTTCTCGAATTTCATAGCGTTGGAGTTGGCATAGTATTATTTAACAGGTCAAAATTGTTTGTTTATAGTTTCCTTAGGCAGAACAAGAAAAAAAAAAGAACAGAAGAGCTCTCTCTCTATTTCCGAACTTTAATGTTATGGACATCTTTGGTTATCAAGATTAATTAGAACCTAAACACATGTTTTAGGATAAGATAAATATGTAAAAATCGGAAGATTTTAAAGTACAGGGTGTAGGAAAAAGGATTCTATTTCGAGAGAAATTTTCATCGTTTTACTCAGCTGTTCTGCGCTAAATCAGTTGTGTAGCGCAGAAGAGCGGGAAAAATTCATCTAAATTAAATGCATTCAAACTTTGGCGCATCTCGATCAATACGTAAGTGGGTTTCATAGAACATACCCTTTAAAATTAGTTTAACGCTTTCCTCTCAAATAATAATTTACAAACATAAGAAGATGGTGGGGAGAGGGGAGGGAGTGGATTTGATGTAGTGAATCCGATTCCGCAATAAATACAGCACAAAAGCTGTAACACCAATTTTTATCTCTAGATCAACCTGAATGGCAGAGGAGTGGTGGACGTGCTGATAAACAGAAAAATAATCGAGTTTGACGAACAACTAATGCTTGAATTCAGCGGCGTTTCAGTACTGAAACACGAGAACAAATCGAAATACCTGGTGATGCTAGCTTCAGGTGTATCTGTGGCTATAGAGGGTCATAAAGACCTTTTGCAGATAATACTCTTGGTACCAAGTAAATATAAGGGTGAGTTGCATGTTTCAGGTGGGTGTTAGTCTGTTACTATAGAGGGGCAAAGAAAACCCTTTGGTACCAACTGTAAATGTAACAATGAGTTGTTTGTTCCAGAAAGGTCAGAAGGATATATCTGTGATTATGGGGATCATATAGATTTAACATTTCACGTCTCGGTACCAGGTGAATATAAGGGCGTGTCGTACGTTGATGATTGTGTCTTTACATAGAGATTTTCTGCAAATAGCTTTCTTTGTACAAATTGAAATTAAGGGTGAGTTTTCGGTTTGATATGGAAGTTTACGTAACAATATAAGACCATAAATACTTTTTACTTTAAAAATTCTAAGTAACCAACTGGAATTAAGGGTGGGATGTGTGTTTGATATAGTTTCTATTACTATAGAAAGCAATAGAGGCAATTCGAAGGGAACGCTCTTGAAATGAAGAACTCCCAAGAAGAGATTGATGTGAATCATATTTGAGACGCAAGGAACAATTAAAACTTATGCATACCACTCAAGTATAATACTAACCAATTTTAACGACCTTCAGAGACTCTGCAATTTCAATTTGAGATTCGCTTCCTCCATATTCGCAATCAGTGTAACAACTTGTTATATAGTTTTCTACACTATGAATTAAACTTGTTACAGAGAGTACAGAAAACCGAGGCTTGAATTGTAACTAGGACGAAATATTGAATATAACTCACTCCTACTTTGGAAAGACTCTACTAGTTCCTAGTCTTCAATGGTATTTCCCTCCAGCATATCATTAAGCTGATTAAGCGTGTGAACAATCCACAAGGATCGAGCTCTTCAAAAAAGAATCAGCTGATTATTTAAAACTGCTCTAAAAAAGGTTTTCATTACAAATTGTCGTACTAAAGTTTTCTCATAGAGCAGTTTATGTGTGCATATTTTTTTACAAGTTTGCTTTTTTCCTTTTTTGACCCCAGTTTTTTTATACATTTAACTTGCAGAAAAACTGATAAATTTTCGATCACTGGCTGTGATCTTCGTCAGAGTAAAAATGCATAAAAGCTCTAGTAGACGCATAGTTAAGCGTTTTTATTTACAAAAGCTTTATACACCCTAGGGAATTCTTTCTTCTCGTTAATTGAATTTTTGTCCGCTTCGGAATGTCAGGATTCTAAGAATTGGCGTTGCCTCAAATTGCTTACACCCTTTTCTTTGATTTCCACATAGTTTGGATGGATGTC
>JANRMR010157108.1:0-12420 GCA_025434825.1 Bergia sp. 'catenularis' | reverse complement strand
CTCGCATTTCTGATTTTCAAATGTTGGCAAGTATGTTTTGATAATTAGAGCCAATACTATACCACCCAGCTTTCAGTCACGCAGGACTGGTTTTTGGAAGTAAGGCGGCTGCTTTAGAGGCTCTTTTAATATAATCCTGATGATAACTTATGACGAAAGCTTTTGGAACATCTGTTGAAAAATATTATGTGCGAATTACGTCCCGAATTGATATCAGACTCACTGACTAGTGCATTTAACCAGTCCCTTGTAACTGTTGTATTCAGGTGAATGGAAGAGTGTCAGGAATTGATCCCACTTTTTATATAACCACGCAGGGAAACGCACCGAAATAAATACTCATTCCAAGGTGTTTGAATGAATAATTTATCATTTTGAATCACCTCACTTATCAAAAACTACTTTCATGTCATCAATCTAGCTTTTGTTAGCTACACTTTAATGTTAACACCTTGGTGGAAGTCGGTTGACGCAGTGGTCGAGTGGTTACCGTGTCTGACTCGTAACTTGAAGGTCGTGAGTTCGAACCCCCACCACTGTGTGTGTCCTTGAGCAAGGCACTTTACTCGACTTGTTCCAGCCGACTCAGCTGTGTAAGTGAGTACCAGCTTCTGCTGGGGGCTAACCTGCAATGAATTAGTGTCCTGTCCAGGAGAAGTCACAGACTCTCATCCGCTCAACACTACAGAAACCGGAGATAAGTGCCGGCCTTATGAGCCACTTGGCTCGGGAAAGGATTTAGCTTTAGCTTGCTGGAAGCAAGTGACAGTTGGTCGCTCAACTTGGGGTATATTTATATCAATTTCATTAATGTGGTCGTTCTCCTCCACACAAATTTATTGACTCGGCTTACTCTGTGTAAACAATGATTTGACATTTAAATTGTTAAAAGATTATAGCGTTCTGTTTCAAACTAATATTAATTATACACGATTTGCTTCTGCTTCAGCTGCACAAGCGATCCAACGGGCAAACCATCTTGAAGTTGGCCGACTTCGGTTTAGCAATGGAAGTCAAGTCCCCAATTTTCACCGTGTGTGGAACGCCGACATACGTGGCTCCAGAAATCCTAGAGGAGAGTGGGTACGGATTAAAGGTGGACATGTGGGCGGCGGGAGTCATCACATACATCATGCTTTGCGGTTTCCCGCCGTTTCGGAGCGCCAAACGAGACCAGGACGAACTTTTTGATCTTATCCAAGAAGGACACTTTGAATTTCTGTCACCCTACTGGGATCCGGTCTCGGACTCAGCCAAGGACCTCGTCTCTAATTTACTCGTCGTTAATGTAAATCGGCGGTATACAGCCGAGCAGGTTTTGATGCATCCCTGGGTCCGAAAGAGGAGTGCGACTGTTGGTGAAATTAGTAAAGGTTTGCTGGGAGACAGCGGACAACAAGCCGTAAGGAGAAGAAAGAGATTTAAAGCTGCTGCCCTTGCAGTGCAGGGTGCCAAGAGGATGGAGAATTTAGCAGAACAGTTTCAACATCAGCGCGGAGAGAAAGTTATAATCACGTGACAACATTCCGTCAACAGGTTGGAAGTAGAGCGTGTAAAATCAGGAGTTGTTCACAAATGTATTGGTCATTAAACCAATAACATTCAAAATGAGTATTAATGTGAGAGACTAGTGAAGACTCAAGTAACTTACAGTCAACTCTCTCTAAGTTTGAACATATACTAAGTCTGGGGGAAGTGGGTTCTATTTTAATTCGTGGCAATATGTCTTTCTTTAACAATTATTCAACATGTTTATTTACAGGATGGGATTTTTTTAGTACACAAATATTAAAAGTAACCCTGTCACAATTCAGATCCTCCCATGTTGCTGATTCCTAAGTTGGTTTACCCTGTGAATCATTTAACTTATCCTTAGGTCGAAAGGCACATGTTAGAGTTCTAAAGCTTTCCCATCCAACTGTAGAAAGAAAAACTACCGGGGAAAATCCACTTACACATCAACGTACCACAAGATAGCTGTGTTGCCAGCATGGTTGTTGTGATAGTGAAGTGGAACATGCCCGATTAGAAACTGGGGATGTTGGTTTGAGTACCAGCCATGGCACTATATATACAGTAAAAAAATTGATTTCATGGTAGCGTTGCATGTTCAACATTTCTACTCTCATTCTGTTTTGCTTCTTTTTTACTTTCATTTAGTTATGGATAGTAACTGATGCATTTCCACCATCATGAAGCGTGAACAATTCCTGTATTTACACGCTTTTGCTTGAAAGAGGGCCATGTGCGAACTACAGTGCGAACTAAACCTTAACAAAACTATATTTCATATTGTTCCAAATTTGTTAATAATTTAAAATGTCCAGTGATTAATGCAGTTAACTTTATTATGTCTGCTTAAGGTCTGTTCCAACATAGAATATTTGTCAAATGATTTAACTACATGAATCTAGTTGTACAGTCATACAATATTGAAAAAGATTAACTGGTTTTCTAATATATTTTTGTATAAAAATATGTAAACAAATTTACCTGGAGCAAAGTTGTACATTGTAAAGAATATCTGACCTATGACAAACCGTACTTTTCAAATGGTGATGTACACAGATTGCTCAGCGAAGCTGCAAGCATTGTCCGTAATTTAAAATGAAAAGTTATATATGTATTTGTTTGCTGATTGAAACACATAGCCTACGTAAAACAACTTTACAATGAAGAGATAATATAAACTGAATACAAAATATTGATTTACATTTGTTGAGTATAACCTTTTCAAGGTTGACAAAAAGTTTTGATCTTGGTGAGTAAAATTGCTCTGTTTCACTACTCGGAGTTTGTACGTTCTGAATGTCCGTGAACATGACTTTCATCTTTCAAGGATAGGAAAACCCTTGAATTTAGACTTTGGTCCATGAAAGCCTCGAGAACTCGTTTTGGTTTTCCCGGGCCTACAAATATCCTCAACCCTCCATACGTCCCTGTCAGCTTTGAATTGTCAATTAAGGCTTCAAACTCATTGCTACGCTGCACTATATATTTCTGCCAATACTAGTACCAAATTATTACGCCGGTTGTAAGCCAATCCGGCTATAAGTCCATCCCAACTTTTGTTATACTTCTCGTCAACCGACCGACCCAACTTTTCAACGTTTTACGCAAAAAGAATGTATAAACAGCAAACATAGAAGAGAATAAAATTGTATATTAAATGATTCTCCAGCATGATTTCCATCAATTATGGTGTCTAAAATGTAACTTGCTATGTAAAAACACAAAAAAACTTTGCCCGTTTGACTACTTTTAAATAGAACACTGAAAGGTCAAAATCTTGCAACTTTGGTAGTTTGCAGCAAGATTTACAATGTTCAGCAGGCTCTGATCGTTATATTACGCCAGGTTACTGTGGACGCTTCTGAATGATCATTTTCACACTTTCTTTTATCATTGTTTCATTGTGGCAATGTTTACTGCAAAACAGTCCTCCCGGGGTGGGAAATCTCTGAAAATGCCTAATGGCTCACATCTATCCGTCTTCCGCCCACATCGTGGATAAAATGAATAGGCGCATAATAAATACCGTGCCAGCTTTTCAAAATCCTGTACTTTAAGATAAATGCTTTAGTTTTGCTTCTGAACATTAGAACGGCGACAGATGGTCATCACGTTTTTTCTTTTTACCACCAACCAACTCTAATTTGGCACAAAATACCGACAGGAAACACCCCTGCTATAACCCCCCCTACCTGTTATAAACCCCCTCCCGTAACCCCTCCCCAGTTGTCAGCCCTCCCCCTTCTCCCTGGTTATAAGCCGCTACTAGTTGTAAGCAGTCCTTCAGTAAGCAGTTCTTCACACCAGCTGTTAGCTCTTTTATGACAACGCCCTCCATTCTGTGGGTATGTGGTCCTCACCTAATCGAATTTACGCGGACTTTATACATTTACTTCAACTCCTTAGAAAAAAAAACACAAGCAAATTTACGAGCCAAAGCAAGACACTCAGCGACATAATGAAATACCTTTTGACAACATACAACAATACCGATACATCTCAGAAAGGATTTTATGAAGAACTAAATAAAGACATAAAATTGAAGGGGAGAAAAATTAAAGCTGTAGTAACTTCAACGATACGGTATCAATAAAAGGTAAAGAAATATAATTCAATGTGTCTACAGACTTCAAGTAAAAGGTTTGTTTAATAGGTTTACGTCGTTTAATTACTACATTCAACACGACGACACATTTACTTTTGAAAGAACCAGCACATCGTAGCCCGCTACCGTGTGCAGTCCCGTGTATAGTTTTTCCCCTCTTAAAATATTCTTTCACTATATATATATATATATATCCTCTACATATCCTCTTCTTTTACAGTGTAAGTAAGTGTAACATAATTTGCACCCGCGTGAATCTTGACAAATTTGCATCATTTCACTTGACAAAATGCCGATGTATTTCTAAAGACTTTTACATCGACAAATTTGTTCTTGTCTCTTTTGACACCTTGTCTTGAATATATTTTGCTCGATGTTGATTCCGTCTTTCGTCTTTTCAGCCGAGCTATAGTAATCGTTTTTCATGTAACCCAGGCATATAATAGTAAACCCCATGTGCTTTAGCGGAGATACAAAGCAAAGCTGTGTGTCAAATTGATATCTGTGGTTGTGTTGTTGTTGTTGTTGGATCGCTGTTGTTGTTTGATCGAATGTCGTTGTTGTTGTTGTTTGATTGCTGTTGTTGTTCGATCGAATGTTGTTGTTGCTGTTGTTGTTTGATTGCTGTTGTTGTTTGATCGAATACTGTTGTTGTTTCACTGCTGTTGTTGTTTGATCGAATGCTGTTGTTGTTGTTGCTTGATTGCTGTTGTTGTTGTTGTTGTTTTATATCGCCAGTAGCGTTGGCGTGGTTTCTAACTCGGCTTATATACTCTTTTTTCTATAAACTAGTCTTCCAGTATTATAAATAGTATTGTAGAATATTTTACCTATGAAAGATTACCCTTTGGACAAGTCTGCTACAAATGTTTATTTTTGGGGCTCAATCGCAGTCAAGTCTAACATCACATCAACCATTTTTATCGTGGTTTGAACATTCTGGGTTTGTCACTACCTGTTTGACAAAAGATGGGGTACGTAAACTGATACCTGAGGACTAAAATCAAAATCTGAAAACCTGAATCAAAATTTAACTAAACTTAAACCTAAAGCCAATTCGAAGTCTTAAACTAAGGTCTAAATCTCTATCTAATTCTTATCCTTTGTTCATCCTTTGTTCTAAAGTGTTGTCTCAGGTCATCCTATAATTTAAATAAACAATCGGCCCATAAAGTCTTGTAGATTAGAAGACGTCTTTGCGAAATGACATGAACCGTCATTTGAACCGGGAAAATAGGAACTTTTCAAAATATGTCAGAACTTAGACGCCTGTCGGGCACTTTGTATGTGATTTCCCCATCGTTCCTCAGAAACTCTTCCTCTTCCTCGTTATCGAAATGCACGGTTCTTATCAAACTTACCAACCGATCGATCTTCTCTTTGAGTTCTTCATCTTTGTGAACCTTCCTCCTGCGTTTATACTGTGGCCGAGGGGCGGCGGCAACACGGTTCTTACCCAGAAATCCCCAGGAGCTAACGCCCAGCCACGACTTGAGCTGCTCGATCATAAAGTCAATAATCTCGTATTCGTTCGACTGTAAGTCATTTTCTTGCTTGACTCGTTTGAAGTTTTCTATTATGATGGATACAAACATGTTCGTTAGGATGAACACGATCCCCACACTGTAGGCAAAGAACATGAGTGGTCCTAGAATGCGGTTGGATCGCTCTAGATTCTGATAACTGAATTTTCCTAACATGACGCTGATAAGGGTTTCCGAGGTAGCAATAAGGGTGTGAAACTTGTGCAGCTCGCGCGAGAACACCAAGTATGAGAAATGGGCGAAGGCTACAAACACGATGCCCCAAATGATGAGAAAATGAAGCATTTCTTTGGATGATTGCCTTAAAACCGAACCCAGCAGAGACATGCGTCGATTGAAGCGAAACAGTCTTAGAAATTTAAGAGACATTAAAAACACAACAGCTGCGTATATGTAACCATAAATTCGATCCGTTGTGGCCAAGTGGTGATGGTTGATAAACTTGTTGGGGTTGGATCTATATTGTTCCTTGATCAGTTGGTCGATCCCAAAGCGAATGAAATATAGCACAATCACTGCCCACGAGAGACAAAGCTGTATTATCTCCATCCAAGTCCACACTTCTACAACATACTCCTTGAATGCAGTCTTAGCCATTCGTTTTATTTCGCGATAGGTGAACAAGATTGTGAACAGTACGAAGGCGATTTCACAGGCCAGAACAAACAACTGGAAGTTTCCGACGTAACGGTCAATGCGCGTCGCAAGAATCTGAACAAATGGCAGTACGCCGCCGGCCGCTGTGAATTCCAGCAACAAATTTACGACACAGTACAGGTTATTATTGGCGTTATAGACTGTGAACTCGATGAATATTGCACGAGTGTATTTATCCACCCATTCGTTTGACTCTAAATCACGCATTACTTTCGTAGCTTTGGCGGGAGTGTCTCCCAACTCTGCAATGTAACCTCCCCCTCGGTAGACCGACAAAGAGCCCAAGAACGGGTATGTCAAGAGATCAGCGGATGTCTGGTAGCGCCATCGAAGATTGTTGGGAGTGTCGGGAAGACTATGATTGGTCGGTTTCCATCCAGGATAATGATTGGTATACATGTATTCCGCTGACCAGCTGTAGGGTTCATTACAGGAATCAAAAACGGATTCAACATGGAAGACGTTGGCAACTTCACACGTGCCTGATGGCGAAGAACGAGCATTGAAAAATTAAAAAAACTCAAAACTTTACCATTTTACATTTTTGCAATTTCACAATTATAGAAATGTCTGCAATGTATCCCCCACACACTAAACTACTATTAATATCTTTTGTACCTATTAAGGCTATCTTCTCTCCCAAAATCTGTTCATGTATTTCATTCATTGGTTTATTGATTATTTCATTAACTAATTAACTAATTAATTAAGTAAGTAAGTAAATGAGTAGTTAGCTAATCATCTCGTTAATTAATTAGTTTGTTGCCGCTACTCGCACTGTTTGGAAGCTTAACAAATTTCTACTCCAGACAGCTCACATCCACACGTGTTTCCCTTAATATGTTAATGTCTAATATGGCGTTTATGATAGCACAAAACAAGTGTCAAGGCGGGAAAACTGTCATGAAGCACACGTGTTACTGTAGGTTGGCAATGAAAAAGAAACAAACCTGAAGTAGATATAATGTACAACATGGAATACACTCTTACCATTTTTGACACGCAGCTGTCTCATTCTCGCCCCACCCACAACGAAGTTGGCTCTGTCAGCCAGAAACCCGCGCGAGTCCTGGGCGCCACTATACCAGTTGCCGTTGTAAAGGCCTGGAATCAAGATGTCATCTACCCAGGTCCAGAAACTATCTACATCGCCAATCTGGTAATTTGGAAGACAAGAGAAGACAAATTTATAATATTCATCCACCCGATATCAATTGCAGTTGTTTTTAAAATCTTGTCAAACGCTAATCGCAATAACGATGGAAGCTCGAATGTACTTCACTAAAAGCTAAACTAGTCTAGGGTCAATTTAATAAAACATTTACAAGTGTAATTTACAAGTGTAGCTGTTGTTTCAGAGGTTGAAAACAATAGCTACACTTGTAAATTACACTTGTAAATGTTTTATTAAATTGACCCCTGAACTAAGTTTATCACAGTTATCTATCTTGTCGTTTTGCCGTAGTTTTGTTTCACTTGAACCACAGAAAAATGGAAAGAACACAATACAAACTTTACAACTCCCATAGTGTAAAAATCATGATTGGTATATCAAGGTTTTCTTTATATTGCTCACCACAGGAAACCTATGACTATTACTAGGAGTCTCAATCGTCCGTTCACCATGCACGTGCTATTACGCTACCTTTTTTATTGGAATCTAAAGGCCCGTTTACAATAGATATTTTTGATGCAATTTTTGTCACAAGTTCCATTGCAATTTTTCTCGCATTTGTTTTGCAACTTAAAATAGCACGTTAAACCACCTGCAGTTTCAATAAATTTGAGTGCAAGAGAATGCAATGTTTCAAGCATTCTCAAAACTTGATGCATTTTAGCGGCGAGAAAAATTGCATTGGATATCGCGACAAAAATTGCATCAAAAATCGCTAGTGTAAACGGGCCTTAACTTTGTCCCGCAACTCAAAGATGACCCAGGCCAATCAGTGTTGCGTCACTCCTTTACCTCAAAAAGTTGTTTCACCGACGAGTTAAGCAGTCTATAACTGAGCCGGCCGGCACTTATATTCGATTTTGGCAGAAACTGGAATTTCTAAAGTTTGTTGTGTTAAAGGAGCAACACTTGTCAAAACTAAAGCTATATATATCTAAATCTTTTCCTGAGCCAAGTGGCTCATAAGGAGCCATAGTGTTAAGCGAGTGATAGTCTGTGACTCCCTGTGCACGGAAAACTAATCTATTGCAGGTTATCTGGTACTCATTTACACAACTGAGTCGACTGGAGCAAGTCCTATTGCTGAAGGATACAACACAGTGGTCTGACCGGGGTTCGATCTCACTCGACCACTGCGAGTATGACGAAACTGATCTAATTTATTTGCTCAAAACAACAGTATTGTATATCTAATTGGGACGGTAATCGAGTTTCGATAATACAAGGCTTCTCACATTTGCAAATCAGTAAATGAGGATATTTTTAAGTAAGAACTGAAAACTTATTTATAAAGAGATCGAAGCAAGTTAATCCGGAAGAAATTCTAGGAAATTGCTTAAAGGGGCTCCTTAATTCTTGAATCATTGAAGTTTCTCTTTTTCAGAACTTAGACTGTGTTATTTGTCCAAAGAATTTTAAAAGAAAACTGATTAATAGACCAAAACGGCCCTCGAAGAAAGACATTTGTCCAGGTTTAAAGGATTTTAAAGCGATTTACTACTTTGTGTTTCGGCCCGAAATAACACTGATAACACAATCCTTAACAGGACAAATAATGCAATTCCAATTTAATCGCCGTCTAAAACAGACCAGCCGTACTATTTGCCTGTCGAAAAACTTAGATTGGTATCTGGAGAGCGTCTGTTTAAAGTTATTTTAGCTCATAACTAAATTTTCTTGGCAATAAACTTTAAGCATATGCAAAGGCGTGAAAGTGCCCTTTTGATACAGAACTATGGCTCAAACTTGGTGACTGCAGCATTAAAAATGACGACCTGACCCCCTTATAGTTTTATTAAGCCCTCCCCGGCTCAGGTCATTTATTTAGGCTAATAACCTTTATACCAAGAGACCGGCACTTAACTCCTGTTTCCGTAGTGTCAAGCAGATGAGAGTCTGTGACTCCCCCCGGACAAGACACTAATCCATCGCAGTTTAGTCCCCAGCAGAAACTGGTATTCATTTATACAGCTGAGTCGACTGGAACAAGCCGCTTAAAGTGTCTTGCTCAAGGTCACAGCACAGTGGTCAGACCGGGGTTCGAACTCTCGACCTCAGAGTGAGCTATACTAACCACACGACCACTGCACCACTCAATACCATTACTTACCTTGAAAAACTTCGACTTTTCCTTGGTAGTAATCGTGGCGCGCTGACCACGCCCTCCCTGTAACTCCTCCCCAATCTTCCCGTGGCCAATAAACATATCTTCCAAGTTCTCAGTCATAAAATGTGCATACGGGTCTCGATGGCCGTATGCAATCATCAGCACGATCCACACAAACAGGAAATAAAACAATATTTCTCGGATGACAGAATACATCTTGCGCTCCTTGAAGCGCACAACTCGAGCAGCGCGCAGCATCGCCTCGTCCGGAGGCCGATACTCGCGCTCACTTGAGCTCCCGGTTCCTTTCTGAACATGCACCATGTTCTGTTTGAGCCACTCTTCGTCTTGTGCAAGCTCGGCGGTAATTCGAGCGTCGTCTTCTTCTTGGGGTCTTTTGATGATAAGGGCGAAGAAAATTGCCACTCCTATTACTTTCAACGGCTGCGAAATGAAAATATCTTGAACAATGGAGACGAGGAACGAGAACAGCCAAGCCTCCTACGGCATCAGAAGAAACTGCATTAGATACTTACTTAAAACTATAGGAAAAGTAATAGGTAAATAAATTAATGTCACCTCAAATGATCTCTTGTATCAAATTTGCTTCACAGTCGACAGTTTTATAGAAAACGAAACAATAACAATGGTAAACAAAAGGTTTACTGCCAGTTACGGAATAAGGATATTCTACAGTTATTAAATGATTGTCCAAACAGCAAATCTCTGAGCCAACTCAAAAATGTAATGTTACGATTGCACGAATGAAACTGACAACACATCACAACTTTATTCGAGGTAGTGTGCGGCTACTACATGTTACAAGGGTTACTAGAAATATCTTTCTGAACATGTACACTAATGGCCAAGAGAATCTTTGACATTTAAATGCCATGTCAATATACATGTACCAACAACCTCAAATTGACATAGTTTAGATAACAAAGTTTTTTTAAATTATATTTTCGCAGTTAACTACAATACATTATAATTACACTGCAAAAGGAAAGAAAGAAAATAAGTGCACCATAATAAATTTAGTTTCAATTACAGCCATATATATATGAAATGTTTGACATTTCGGTGTGCTCCCTTTTTAACACCAGACGACTTTAAATTAAAATCATTTTTCCCCATTTCTTATTGAATTTAGTTATGCAATCGTTTTCTATTGCTACTTGTTTTTCTATTGTTTTTATTAATTTGTTGCAATTTAAGTTTAAAGGCCCTTACTGATGGATGGAGTTTTTTCAATCTACATACAAAAATGAAAATCTGTCTAAAAGTAATGTATGGTTCACTGTGTTCCATTTATCATTACCCATGGGTAATAAGCTAAGGCAGGACATTTTGGATAAAGTGATGGGTGTGTTTAGTTTTCCATTCAGAAAATGTCCTTTTTCCTTGAAGTGAAGAGCATCCAGTAAAAATATTCCGTTGATAGAGTCTGCTTATATTATGTAATCGAGCTTTTTTTTTTGCACGATTCGGGAAAATATCAGGGCGAGTTTCATCTCGCCATGGTTTGTATTTTGACGAGACCAAAGGTTGAGTTAAAATACCAGAAAGAGACCAAACGAGCCCTGATACTTTCCCGAATCGTGCAAAAAACTGCTCTATTACATGTTTATTATCCCCGACCAACAAAAAAGGAAACCAAATTTTATAAAGAATGAGTAACAAACATTTTGTGCGAACGCACGTCTTGTATTTCCCGCGCACGGTAAGTACATGTTTTGGGCGAATTTTTACCAGTTGTTGTAGTTCAATTTCTGAAACAAACTGGCCTAATTCCGAAATTTTAGGATTCACTGTCGTTTTGTAGGTCATATCAGGGTGCTGTCCTGATCTCGTTGCAAATCAAGACAGTGACTTGATTTCGTGACCTGGCCAGATCTGGCATGTGATTGGCTGAAATCATTTGTAGGGATGATAATAATGTTTATCGTGTAAAAACAGACAACGCATACCTGTTTTGAGCGAGAGAAGCTTACTCCATATAGCAGTGTGAAGAAACCAGCAATTCCAGCCGTGGCAAAGCACAGAAACCAAGCTACATACACAAACCACCACGGCAAAACCTTTTTCATTTTCGGAAGCTTCGCCTTTTTTGTTTTTGGAGATGTCAGCAGTTTGCTTGAGTGTAGAGAGATATTGGAGGAGTCAGACAACCTCTTCTCATTTTCGTTTGTATCTGAAAACCAATTAAAATTAAAAAATAAGCAAGAAAGTTTTTTAGACACTTGTGACAGTTGAAATTAAAAAGCAAGTCAAAACAAATGTTCTCATAGGGGACCAATTTAGCTGGGCACACTCCCTCCCTCAACTGCAGTTGAGGGTCTATGTTCGTTCTATTTTGCCTAGTTGTTCGAAAGTTTGGACCTTAAGTAGCCTGACAATGTGTCGTAAGGAGTGCGGAGGGGTTGGTCACGGAGACAGGAAACACAAAGAAGATCAACTGATAAAGGAACAACAAAAGACAATCGCTTGTTGCAGTGAAATTTTGTGAAGCAATATAGCAATATTTCTCAGTTTCTCTCGTTTTCTTTCAGTGCCTTGGATTCCTTGCATTTTGCAAACGGGTTTTTAATCTATAAAGGGTTTGGGGTGAATACGGTTTGACTTCATCAGTTTTCCTAACAGAATGTGATAAGCTCTCATTGGAAACCGTAGTAAAATTGCAAGCTAAATCCTTTCCCGAGCCAAGTGGCTCATAAGGCCGGCACTTATCTCCGGTTTCCGTTGTGTTAAGCGGATGAGAGTCAGCGACTCCCCCTGGACAGGACACTAATCCATCGCAGGTTAGCCCCCAGCAGAAGCT